>JAULKM010131310.1:0-53541 GCA_032355605.1 Rubia tinctorum
ATGGGTCAAAATGGGTCATACCCATATTTTTTAATTACCCATTTTACCCAACCCGTATTTGACCCGTCCGCCCATTTACCACCCCTTGACACGTGAAAAGACATATTGAATTAGAATTATAGAAAGTTAAAAAGTTTTAGTTGCAATATTAAAAATTTATTATGCAACGTGCAGTAACTATACGTTTATGACCTGATTGATGTAATCCGAAAATTTTATTTTGATTTATTCTAAATTGCAGTTTAAACCCTGATCTTCTCATAACTTATGAAATAACCATCTTTTATGGGACAGACTCTTGATCTAATCTCACTTATTCCTTAAATATAATTTATTTAAATAATTGATCAATAACATTTTTATTTACCTCTCCCCATTCACGTTGTTAGAGGAAAGTAAACCTCTTCTATTCTCCCGTGGATCAATAATGGAATATTAAATGAATTTTAATTTTTAATTTTCCGTGGATCACTAATTTTTAATTTTTATTTTCCCGTGAAGAAAGGAAAACCCCTTTTGATTGGTTTTGTATATATTGTTTTCCATATCTGATTCCGCCTTATATACCCTTTGTACTCACTCTATATATGAATACACACATCCACAATTATTTGTGGGTTTTACATTCTATCATGGTATCAGTCAGGTCTAATTATAAATTCTCTGGCTTTCCCAAAATTTCCTTTTTTTCTTCCTGTGCTTTTTCCGATTCTTAGCCGCCGCCCACCCGCCGTTCTCGACTGATCGCCGCCGCTACACCCTAGCTGTCACCGATCGTGAATTGGAACCACGAGCCGCTGACGTCACACACTCTCACGTGCCTCTGATCCAGCCTCCACGCATCGTCCCGCCAACTTCACGCGCCACCGCCGCCCGTCCGCCTCTGATTCTACTGCTGCTGCTTTTCTACCATTCCATTGTCTAAGCACAAAAGTTAGATCTGTCGTCCACTGCCATTCATAAGATTGCTATGTATTTGGTGCACTTTGATTTCTCTTTTGTGTTTGGATTTGTTCTTGCTTATTCTTGATGACGACCATTACGCTTCCATCGTTGATCAACTGCATCACCATCAAATTTGATGGTTCTAACTATTCTCACTGGTATACTTAGTTTACCTCTGTTTTACAAACTGTCAATTTAATTGGCTATGTTGATGGTTCGGTTAAGTGTCCCGCTGCTCCTATGAGGTCGTCTTCCAAGGAATCCGATAATAAGGCTTCTGAGAATGTTGTTGCTTATGATGCTTAGATTCAGATAGATCAGCTAGTCCAAATCGCTCTTTTTTCATCTCTGACTCCTTGTGCAATGTTGGCAGTTGACGATGGTCACTGCTATGCTTTAGCCACTCAATATTAGAATAATTCTCGTGCTCGTCGCCTTTATCTCTATGAACGTTTATATGGAGTTTGTCAAGAAGATCAGTATATTCAGGAATATTATGCTCGTTTTAAATATATTCTTGATGAATTGTGTGTTATTGGTCATCCTCTTAGAGATGAGGATATTGCAGTTGTGTTTTGTCATGGCTTGAATGATAAGTTTTCTCAGTTTTCTTTTTGCTCAAATGATAAAAGACCATTTATCTCTTTTGTATACCATTGTTGCTGATGCCGAGCCTTTAGAATTTTTACTCAAATCTTGCTCGTTTACCTCTGGGCCAGTACCCTCTGCTTTTTCTGCTTCTCAACAGGGATCTGGACAGGCTAATTACCGTGGCAGAGGAGGCACCTGTTTTGGCCAAGGAAAGGGCAGCCGTGGAAGAGGTGTCGGTCAAACCCCGTCACCGGTCGGCGGTGGCATTCTTCCACAGGGCAGCCGACCCACCTATGTCTGCCAGTGGTGTCATCGTCCCGGTCATCTTGCTGAATTTTGTTACAAATTGTCACTTATTGCTCGCGAAGAGGTCAATTCCACGGACATAGCCCTACCACATTATTATCAGCAACCGAATGCCACTCCTAATTGGTATATTGGTGCTACCAATCACATGACTGCTTCAACTTCCAACCTGGATAGCATCGCTCGTTATAACGATAATCGTCGTGTTTATTTTGGCAATGGTTCTTCTTTGTATATTTCCCATGTTGGCAATTCCCGAATTTCTGATTCCCTCACTTTATCTCATGTTTTGGTTGTTCTGAATATCACCAAGAATTTATTGTCTATTGCCAAGTTAACAAGGGATCTAAATGCTGTTGTTTTTTATGACACTTCTTTATCTATTCAGAACAAGGTTACCAAGGAGCTCGTGGGCCGAGGACACAGTGAGGGAGGTTTCTACATTTTAGATTTTGGTGGTGCTACTTTAGATTCAGTTGTTAATTCAAATAAAGCCAATGTCTCATTTAAGCTATGGCATAGTCGGTTAGGACATTTTTCTTTTTATGTTATTTCACTTTGAATAAAACTGGTAGTTTGTTAGTTACTAGTTTGCTGCCTAAGCCTCATTTATGTACTTCTTTTGAGATGACTAAGAGTAACCGTCTTCCTTTTAATGATAATTTAAAACTCGCACCACACATACTTGATTTAGTTCATTATGACCTTTGGGAACCCTCACTTATTGTCTCTCATACCAGATACCTTTATTATGTCATTTTTATTGATGATCACTCTAGAATTACTTGGTTATATCCTCTACGACGTAAGTTTGATTTTGTAGAGGATTATATGCAATTTGAAGCGTTTGTTGAGAAACAATTTTCTGCCACCATTAAAGTTTTTAAAGTGATGGTGGAACCGAGTTTGTGAATCATCACATGCGAACTCATTTTGCGTCTAAGTGCATTCATCATCAACTTTCATGTCCTTACACTCTAGAGTAAAATGGTCGTGCAGAGAGGAATCATCGTTATATTATAGAGGCTGGTTTATCGATGCTCTATCATTCTGGCCTTCATCATTCATTTTGGTATGATGCATTTCCACAGCAGTTTACATCGTTAATAGACTGCCTACTCCAGTTTTATCTGGTCAGTCTCCTCTCTCCATTATTTTTGGTACTATGCTAGACTACTCCAATTTTCATCCATTTGGTTGCCGTGTTTTCCCTTAATCGAGTCCATATGCTGCACACAAATTGGCCTCTCGGAATATGTCTTGTATATTTTTTGGCTACAGTTCAGAATAAAAGGTTTATCGATGTTTTGATCCACTTACGGAGAAGGAGTACATCATTCGTCATGCTAGATTTAATGAGTCATTTTTTCCAGCTACGCGTACTGGTACTGTCACAATTCTTCATCATTGGATGTTTCAACATTTTTAGAGCCTTCGTCAATTCTATCAGAGGTGTTTGAGCCATCTTCTACAGAATCACCCATTATTTTGGAGGATTTAAATTTTCAGATTTCACCATGAGCTCAGGGTTCTTCAAAAAAGTGTATTTGTTTGCCAAAGGGCGACCAGCAGCATGATTGACAACTGCCGACGCTGCCAGCACAACCGCCGACACAGCCGCCGCCGATACATGCACCAGCCACCCTAGCCTCCCGTCAAGAATTCAAGATTACTGATCTTGGCACTCTGCAATATTTTTTGGGTTTGGAGGTTGTTCGTACTTCCGATGGTTTATTCCTTGGTCAGGCAACATATGCTAATGACATTTTATTGCACGTTAGAATGCAGGATTTTGTGCTAGTTTTTATCCCTTTTGTAGCATTTTCGCAGATGTCCAGTTCTTCCGGTAAGCCATTTGGAAACCCCAAACTTTATCGCTCTTTGGTTGGCGCACTACTGTATTTATCAATCATGCGTTTCAACATTTCTTATGTTGTGAACATAGTCAGTCAGTATATGCAGGGTCCTACTAATGACCATTACCAGGATGTTACTCAAATTCTACGCTATGTTCGTGGTACTCTGCAGTAAGGACTTCAGTTTTGAGTAAATTCGTCCTCTTTACCAGTTTTGGGTTATTCCGATGCTGATTGGTATCGTTGTATTGAGACTCTTAGATCTACTTATGGTTATTCCATTTTTCTTGGTGGAAACCTGGTTTCATAGAGTGCTAAGAAGCAACCTACGGTCTCTTGTTCCAGTTCAGAATCAGAATACCAAGCTATGGCCAATACTGCCGCGGAACTAGTTTGGTTGATGAATTTACTTTGGGATTTGCGAGTTACTACATGTGTGCCACTTGTTTTACTGTGTGATAAATAATGCTCTCTTTCTTGCTCAGAATTTTCTTTCTTATAAGAAAGCCAAACACATTGATATTGATTATCATTTTGTGCGTGAGATGGTGTCTTCCGGCAAGTTTAAGGTTGCTCATGTTTCTACATACCAATAAATTGCTGACATCTTTACAAAGGGTCTACCTCGTCCTCAGTTTGAATTCTTAAGGTCCAAGATTTGCGTTGTGACAAGTCCCATGCTTCACTTGGGGGGAATAGAATTTTAAATGAATTAGAATCAGGTTAAAAAAGGAACTCTTTTTGATTGATTTTGTATATATCTTTTTCCATACCAAATTCTACCTTTTATACCCTTTGCACTCACTATATATATAAATATATACAACCACAATTATTTGTGGGTTTTACATTCTATCAATCACCTCCTCGTTGCTTATTCTGTTCCATAATATATACATATAGAAAGTCTCAGAAAAGACGGCATTTCCATAAACTCATAGAAAGTCCACAGTAGTTTTTATCTTAAATGTTGTAATTTTTAAAATAAAATAAAATAATTGTATTTTAAATGTTGAAACAATCAATAATCTGTACTTGAATGTGAAAAAATATAATATACAAAAAAAAGTTTTTAAAATTTTAAATTTAGTATGTAATTTAATAAATTGATGTATAAGATAAAAAATAAGTGACATGTATATCGGTTAACCAATTATATATATATATATCACAAAGTTTTAGACCGATTAACCGTTAAGCATGGTCATCTATAAAAATGTAACTAATGAGATGATTTGATGTTTGTTTTTATTCATTGCAACGAGATTCCTATAACTTTTGAAAAACTTTTAAAATGTATCGCAATACACAAATAATTATAATTTGACCCAAAAAATTATTGAAACGATATTTTTCATGCATGATTGATCTAACAATTAGTCAGTCTAATAAGAGACTTTCTCATATACTGTATATATTACAGTGGAAGAAACTAAAAATATCTCTATAATAATATTAATACTTATATTAGTTAAATTTGATATTTTGAAAATAAATTGTGTAGGGAATCCAATAATATCTCACATGATGATATTTGTGTATATATACTAGTTGAAATTTATGATCAAACGTGGTTTGAGAAAGTTGACAAAAAAAATACAGATTCAGGTGGGACGAAAGAAGTAGATGACATTTAAAAAGGAAGAAGTAGATGCAAGTAATCCAACAATATCTCATATGATGATATTGATGTCTATATATTAGTTGAAATTTATGGTTAAACGTGTTTTTGATAAAATTGAAAGAAAAAAAAAGTATAGATCGGGACGGAAGTAGTAAAAGACGTTCAAAAAGGACGGAAGAAGCAGAAAAATATGCTTTTACTTTAATTGTTTGATTTAAGAAATTAGGTTTCACAAATAAGTTATATACTCCGTATATTAAAAAAAAGAAAAAGAAGAAGGAGAAAGTGTTATTTTTGGAATTAGTTTTAGAAGTTAAGGTTGTTAATTTAGTAATTTAGGCAAACAATTCCGATTCAAAATCCTGCCTTAAAACTATAAAGAGGATTAACTTGATTTTCCTAAAATATGCAAATATTAAGAAACCTAACCCTATATCATAAACCAACAGTATCAGAAAAGAGAGAAACGAAGAAGAAACATATAATGGCGGGAGAGAAATCACTATCGTGGAAGAAAGTCAAGAGGCTGGGCAATGGATCTTTCGGAACAGTCTATTTCGCAAACAGCCCTACACTCTCTTCTTTCGCCGCCGTAAAATCTGCAGATTGGCGCGATTGTTGGTTCTTGCAGAGAGAATGTCGGTTCCTGCGGGAGCTCCGAGGCAACCCTTTCGTAGTCGAGTGTTTCGCGGCCGACATCAGTCAAGAAGAAGGAGGAGAGTGGTATTACAATGTGCTAATGGAGCACGCGCCGGGCGGAACCCTGGACGACATCATCCGAGGTTATCAGATACAAATCATGCCCGAACCTCTCGTGGCGTATTACTCCTATCTGTTGCTTCGAGGGCTGTCTGAGATTCACAGGAAGGGCATTGTCCACTGCGACATCAAGCCTTCTAACATCCTCGTCTTTAAGAACAGACACGGTCGGGATCACCTTAAGCTAGCTGATTTTGGACTGGCTAAGTACGAGCGGGAGAATGACACGGGGGAGTTCCGGGGGACGTTAGATTACGCGTCTCCGGAATCTCTAAAACATGGATCCAGCTCCAAGGCGGCGGATGTGTGGTCGTTTGGAATGACTGTTCTTGAGATGTTGTCGGGCGGGAGGCCAATTTGGGGCAAGAGCATCAAATCAGCAGAGTTGATGGAATTGATTGTCATGCGAGGGGCGCCTGAGATACCCGATCATGTATCGAAACATGGGGACGATTTCTTGAAAAAGTGTTTAAGCTGGAACGCAGAGTGTAGATGGAGTGCAGAAAGGCTTTTGAAGCATCCTTTCATTAGTGAAAATGTTAAGGGAAATAGGTTTGAATCGAGAGATGTGGTTAACCAGAAGCACCCTTTTGGTTCTTGGATCAGTACGCGGGGTTTGTTTTCTACTTCTGGCGCGATACATCGTCCTGTTCGTTCTGAATATGAATTGATTTCGAAATCTGGAATTGATCGAGAAGATCGGAAGATTCAGAAGAGAAAAGGAGAAAAATCATGGCGGTGCAGTTCCCCCCAAAATGCTAACATACCCGTGGATGTCTACTGCAGCTTCTTCCGTAGGCAGCCCCAGTTTAAGTAGTTTAGCTTTAATGTTTTTAGATTGTTAGAAAAGCATTTATTGAATCTTGATGTAGTATGATTATTAATAACGCAGCTGGACTGTGAATAATTTAGAGATTCATGAAATAACGCAGCTGGATTGCGAAATTCAAGTAATTATGTGGATTGGATAGAATTTCTAACTGATTTGGGTGGTACTGAATCTACTGATGCGTATGAAACACGTTGAGTCGCGTCGTGAATTCCTTAGTTGTGATTGGTAAGAAAGAGCATCCAAAGTATTTTGAGGGGAAAATGCTTTGATGATAAAATTAGCCAAAGTGTTTGACTGGGTTATACCTACGGCGTGTGTGTGTGTGTGTATATATATATATATATATATAGAGTTACGGCCTCCGTTCACCGGGGCTTCGGTTGCCAGCTCCCCTGTCATCAGGTCACCAACTCCCTTGACCTTCCAGCACTGTACATGCGTTAGCCCCCACACATGGTCTTACGACTTTGCGGAGACCTGTGTTTTTGGTAAACAATCGCCCGACCATGGTCATTGTGACCTCCCTTTGTGAGGAGGCACCCCCTTCTCCTGAAGTTACAGGGCTATTTTTCCCAGTTTCTTAGAGGGAGTTGTCTCGCGCCCCTAGGTATTTTCTATCTACCCACCTGTGCTGGTTCCGTCCCACGAGACCAACAAAATGTTGTACATGAATATTCACCTGTTGTCCATTAACTACGCCTTTCGGCTTGATCTTAGGCCCTGACTCACCCTATGTGGACGAACCTTGCAGAGGAACCCTTAGTTTTTCGAGGCATTAGATTCTCACCAATGTTTGCGTTACTCAAGCCTACATTCTCACTTCCGCTTCGTCCACCTCTGCTAGCGCGGAGACTTCTCTCTAAGGAGGAACACTCCCCTACCGATGTATTTTTACATCCCACAGCTTCGACAAATTGCTTAGCCCTTGTCATCTTCGGCGCAAGAGTGTTCAATCAGTGAGCTGTTACACAATCTTTCAAGGGTGGCTGCTTCTAGGAAAACCTTCTGCCTGTCTCTGTACCCCTACCTCCTTTATCATTGAGCGATCATTTAGAGGCCTTAGCTGGTGATCGAGGTTGTTTCCCTCTCGACGATGAAGCTTATCCCCCATTGTCTCATTGGTTGACCT
The DNA here is from genome assembly GCA_032355605.1 of Rubia tinctorum. NCBI lineage: Eukaryota > Viridiplantae > Streptophyta > Magnoliopsida > Gentianales > Rubiaceae > Rubia > Rubia tinctorum. The sequence continues at coordinate 8,043 of JAULKM010131310.1, forward strand.
TAACCCCTGTTATTTGAGGTCATATATAGTATTCAGAGTTTGCCTCGATTTGGTACTGTTCTCACGGCCGGCACCGAAACAGTGCTTTACCCTTAAATGTCCAGTCAATTGCCGCGCCTCAACGCATTTCTGGGAGAACCAGCTAGCTCTGGGTTCGAGTAGCATTTCACCTCTGACCACAACTCATCCGCTGATTCTTCAACATCAGTCGGTTCGGACCTCCATTTAGTTTCACCCAAGCTTCATCCTGATCATGGATAGATCACCCAGGTTTGGGTCTATAAGTAATGACAATTTCCCTATGAAGACTCGCTTTCGCTACTGCTCCAGTGGGTACCCTTAACCAAGCCACTGCCTATGAGTTGCCAGCTCATTCTTCAACATGCACGTGGTCAGAGCCCCTGGCTCCTCCCACTGCTCAGGAGCTTACAGTTTCATGTTCTATTTCACTCCCCTGATGGTTTTTTTTCACCCTTTCCTCACGGTACTACTTCGCTATCGGTCACTCAGGAGTATTTAGCCTTGCAAGGTGGTCCTAGCTGATTCACACGGGATTCCGCATACCTCATGCTACTCGAGTCAGAGCGTAAGCTACTGATGCTTTCGACTACTAGACTTTTGCCATCTAGGGTGCAACTTTCGGGCTGCTTCGCACAACCCCATTTTCACAGTTTAGTCTGCTCCTATTTCACTCTCCGGTACTACGGGAATCGCTTCTGCTTTCTTTTCCTATGGCTACTAAGATGTTTCAGTTTTCCAGGTTGTCTCTTTCCTGCCCATGGATTCACCAACAGTTCTAAAGGTTTCCCTATTCGAGAATCTCCGGATCTATGCTTATTTTCAACTCCCTGAAGCGTTTCGATGATTACTACGCCCTTCATTGTCTCTGGGTGCCTAGGTATCCACCGTAAGCCTTTCCTCGTTTGAACCTCTCCCTTCACTTTTATTTTAATGCCATGCTATCCTAAGGTGCTGTTAAATGGATGGATCTTATCAACGTCCATGAATGATAAATCGTAGATCGAACCGCCAAATAGGAAAAATAGGGTACTATCATATAAATTTGTATCGGCTAAGTTCACGAGTTGGAGATAAGCAGACTCGAACCGCTAACATCTGCCGTAGGGTAAACCACCACCTCTTAGGTCCCCCGACTTATTTGACCATAGAGGCCAACGATAGATAATAACTCCCCCTGAAAACAGCTTACAACTTTCATCATACTATGCTCTCCAAAGATCAACTCTTCTCAAATATATATATATTTATATACATACATACACACTATATATATGTCGGCCAAATTTGATGTGAACATCTATAGTTAGGATTATGTTTTCTTGTGAAGGAAGTAATAGAGTTCGACTAGAATTAGGATAGTTTTTGGGTCTAGTTATGTACAATTCATTATTTAAGTTGGTGGTTTTGTAGACTTTAATTAGAGGGCTTTTGTTCAACTCTCAAAAATTGGTGTTAGCGAAACTTTGATTCGACTTATATACAATCAACAAAATACGTATTAACTTCATGTTCTTGTAACCATCATCTTTGCCCTATTTAACTATTGTTAATGAAACTACGATTCACAAGTTTGTTGTGTGTTTGGTGCAATTTGATTTTTCTTTTGTGTTTGGATCTGCCCTTGCTTTTTCCTGATGACGTCAATTACGCTTTCTTTGTTAATCAGCTGCATCACCATCAAGTTTGATGGTTCCAACTTCTCTCACTGGCGTACTTAGGTTTCTTCTGTTTTGCGTACTACCACATTAATTAGTTTTGTTGATGGATCAAACAACTGTCCGACTCCACCGCCTGTTTCAGCCTCAAAGGGATCCATTGACAAGAGTTCCGACGACGCTGAATTCTCAAAACCTTTCGCAGAGGCTTATGATGCTTGGATTCAATCAGATCAGCTGGTCAAGCAGCTCCTTTTCCACTACTTAATCCGTCTGCAATGTCAGTAGTTGATGGTAGGGGTGTTTAAATTGCCCGACCCGACCCATTTTGACCCAGCCCATATGGGTCGGGTCAGGTCAATGTCCCATTTGGGTCGATGCAGGTTGAGTAAAAATGGGTCGGGGCAAAACCCGTCGGGTCAAAATGGGTTGGGTCAGATTTTGATCCAAATCGACCCGTTTTGACCCATTTAAAATTTTACCCCATTTTCTTGAAAAAAATCATTACAAAAATTTAATACAACATACCCACCATTAATTTAATTCATATACAAGTTTAACATTCTTGAACTTTTTTTTATAAAACTAAAAGTAATTTTGCAAATCTACTATTAATTATAAATAATATATTTATTAATAAATGAAATATATATTCATAATAATATAAGTAAATTTTAGTAAAAATATATTTTAAAATAAAATATTAAAAGTATTATAACTATTTAAAATGAAAATAATTGCATTTTTCTTTATTAAGTGAATAATATAATTAAATATAATATAATATTCTTATTTTAAAGTATATAAAAATAAATCATAATTTTATTTATTATTTAAATAATATTACATTTAAAAATAATATATTTTATTTAAATACATTATAAAAATTTACTATTTTATATGGTTTTGGTCGATTTGGGTTGATTTGTGTCGACCCATGACCCAGTCCGACCCGAACCGACCCAAATTTAAACTATGGGAATTTTGACCAGACCTGGCCCGACCCATTTGCCCTAAAATTTTGGGTCAATTTAGGCCGGGACAGCCGATCCGCCCCGACCTGCCATGCCCCGACCCATGAACACCCTTAGTTGATAGTATGATCATTGCTGCTCAGGTATGAGATGCTTTTGCTACTAAATATCATAAAAGTTCTCGTGCTTGTCATCTTCATCTCTGTGATCATCTGTATAGCATTTGTCCGGATGATCAATCTGTTCGGGATTATTACTCTCGCTTTAAAGATATCCTTAATGAATTGCGTGTTATGGGCCACACCCTTACTGATGATGACATTGTTCTGCTATTTTATCTTGGTTTGAGTGATAACTTCTCTTAGTTTTCACAAGCTCAAATGATTAAAAATCTCCCACCTGAGATGTTTACTATTGTGGCTGATGGTGAAACTTTAGAGTATTCTCTTAAAGCTAGATCGACTTTTGCTTTTGGACCTGTTGCTTTTTCTGCATCTCAACAATCGTCCGAAAAGTCTGCCCACAGCGGGGGAGACCGCAGAAACGAATGAGGCAAAGGCGGCCGTGGAAGAGGTGTCGGCCGGTCACCGACCCCAGGTGGCGGAGACTCCAACTCACAGAGAGGTCGTGGCAGCGATGTCACCTATGTCTGCCAGGGGTGTCATCGTCCTGATCACCTTACTAGATACTGCTACAAGCTCTATCATATATGTCACGATGATGTTTCGAATTCCACAGATACAGCTCAGCCACAACAATATAATGCCACTTCTGATTGGTACATGGACTCTGGTGCTACTAATCACATGACTGCCTCTGCATCCAATCTGGATAGCGTCGCTCCTTATAATGATAATCATCGTGTTTATTTTGGTAGTGATTCTTCTTTGCATATTTCTCACATTGGCAATTCACGGATTTTTGATGTACTCACTTTATCTGATGTCTTGGTTGTTCCAAACATCACCAAGAATTTATTATCGATTTCCAAGTTAACTAGGGATCTAAATGTTGTTGTTTGTTTGAATGACAAATTTTTCACTATTCAGAACAAGGTTATCAAGGAATCATGGGCCAAGGAAAAAGTGAGGGAGGTCTCTACATTTTAGATTATGGTGATGCTGCTTTAGTTTCTTTTGTTAATTCAAATAGAGCTAAGGCCTCATTTGAGCTATGACATGGTTGCTAAGGACATGTTTCCTTTTATGTTATTTCATCATTAAGTAGAACTGGTAGTTTGTCAATTACTAGTTTGCTGCCTAAGCCTCATTTGTGTTTTTCTTGTGAGATGCCTAAATGCAAGCGTCTTTCTTTTAATAATAGTTTGAAACGTGCACCATGCATACTTGATTTCGTTCATTGTGACCCACTTGTTGTCTCTCGCGCCGAGTACCTTTATTATGTCATATTTATTGATGATTTTTCTCGGTTTACTTGGCTATATCTTCTAGGACAAAAATATGATTTTGTGGAGGTTTATATGCAATTTGAATCATTTGTTGAGAACCAGTTTTCCACCACTATTAAAGATTTTTAGAGTGATGGTGGAGCCGAGTTTTTGAATCATCGCATGCGATCTAATGTTTTGTCATTCATCACCAGCTTTCTTGTCCTTACACTCCTGAGCAAAATGGTCGCGCGGAGAGGAAGCATCATCACATTATTGAGACAGGTTTGTCGATGCTCTTTCATTCTGGCCTTCATCATTCGTTTTGGTATGATTCTTTTTCGACAACAGTCTACATTAATAGACTGCCTATTTTGGTTTGTTCTGGTCAGTCTTCACCCTCTATTATTTTTGGTACTGCGCTTGACTACTCTAATTTTCATCCATTTGGTTGTCGAGTTTTTCCGTATTTAAGGCCCTATGCTGCACATAAATTAGCTCCTCGGAGTATGTCTTGCATATTTTTGGGTTACAGTTCACAGTACAAGGGTTATCGCTGTCTTGATCCTCTTACAAAGAAGGAGTAAATCACTCGCCAAGCTTGGTATGATGAGATGTTTTTTCAAGCTACCCGTATTAGTTCTGTCACTGATTTATCATCACTGGATGTTTCTGCATTTTTGGAGCCTTCGTCAATCCCATCGGAGGTGTTTGCGCCATCTTCTTTAGCCAAATTACCCATTATTTTGGACAATTATGTACAGGAAGCTCAGGTTTATATGAAACTTGTATTTCTTTGCCACATGATGACCTACAATATGTTCAACTGTCCACGCGCCCCCAGCCTAGCCTCACGCACTATTGACGACTTTCCACGCGCTGCCCACCTCGGCAGCAAGTGTGTATCACGCGCCACCAGTCGCCACTCCAGGGCTCCAATGATCATCTCGGCATCTCCTGCCTCACCAGCGCAGTCATCGTCCACCGATTCTCCATCTTGGCCACCATCGGTATTCTTGGGTTCCATGCCTGCCTTGGGTTCCGAGCTTGCCTCAGGATTCGCGCCATCTCTTATGCTGGGTCCGTCTTCTCGTCATCTGATGACTACTCAATCGCGCACTAGCCCGCTACGGTACAAGGATTTTTGTATGTATGGTATTTCTAGTTTAATGAGTGCTTTATTTATTTAAATCGAGCCTCATAGTCATTGTTTGGCTATCAAGGTTCCTGAATGGGTTGCTGCTATGAACTTAGAGATGGAAGCTCTTCGCACTCAACAGACGTGGGATTTGCTTCCTCGTCCTTCCAATGCCAATGTTGTTGGTTCAAAATGGATTTATCGGTTAAAATACAATGCATATGGCTCTGTTCATAGGCATAAAAGCTCAGGGTTTTTCGCGATTGCTTGGTTTTGATTATGATTATACTTTTAGTCCAGTGATGAAGGCATCTACTGTTCGTACTATTTTATCTCTTGTTCTCACTTGTAATTGGCCTTTGTGACAGCTTGATGTTTAGAATGCTTTTCTAAATGACATTCTCGACTCACTGGTTTATATGGAGCAGCTTGCTGAATACAAAGACCTGATGCGTCATGATTTTGTTTGTCGTCTACACAAGGCCATTTACGGTTTGAATCAAGCCCCCGTGCTTGGTCTCCACGTTTTGGTTCATTTTGATTGGTCTGGATTTTGCATGCAGTTTCTCCAATATGTCTTTATTTGTATTTTCCCAGGCTGCCTCTTTGCTCTACATGTTGGTTTATGTTGATGATATAATTCTTACTAGGAATGATGGTCATCTCATTCGATAGTTTATTAATTGGGTTAATCAGGAATTCAAGATTACCGATCTTATCACTTTGCAATATTTTTTGGGTTTCGTGGTTGTTCGTACTTCAGACGGCTTATTAATTGGTCAAGCCAGATACGCTAAGGACATTTTATTGTGTGCTGGCATACAGGATTCATTGCTAGTTGTCATCCCATTTTTGGGGTTTTTTGCAACTTTCCAGCTTTACCGATAAGCCGTTCGGAAATCCCACACTTAATCGTTCTTTGGTTGGTGCATGTCAATATTTGTCTATTACACATCCTGACTTGTCCTATAATGTTAACACGGCCAGTCAGTACACGCAGGCTCCTACTGATGACCATTTCCAAACTGTTACTCGAATTTTGAGCTGTGTATGGTACTCTCCACTACGGTTTTTAATTTTGCGCAAATTCATCTGCTTTACCAGTTCTAGGTTATTCTTATGCTGATTGGGCTTGTTGTATTGAGACTTGTAGGTCTGCATATGGTTATGTCATTTTCTTGGTGACAACATGATTTCTTAGAGTGCTAAGAAGCAGCCTACAATTTCTCGTTCTAGTTTAGAATCACAATGTCGTGCTATGACAAATACTACTGCGGAACTAGCTTGGTTGATGAATCTTCTTTGAGATTTACTTGTATCAACTCATGTGCCTCCTTTTTTGCTGTGTGACAACAACATGGCTCCCTTCCTAGCTCGGAATCTAGTTTCGCACAAGAAAGCCAAGCACATTGACATTAACTATCATTTTTATGCTTGAGATGGTGTCTTCTGGGAAGCTCAAGGTTGATCTTGTTTCTACTGACTTGCAGCTTGCTGACATCTTTACAAAGGGGTTATCTCGTCCTCAGTTTGAACTCTTACGTTCCAAGATTTGCGTTGCCATCAATCCTACGCTTCGATTGAGAGGCAGGGGGGGGGGGGGTTAATAGAGATATAAATTAATTAGAATCAGGATATAAAAAAAATACCCTTCACTACTACAAAATAAGTCTAATGTAACACTTTCCTTGTAACACTTATTAAAAACGTTAAAAAGGAGAAAATGTCCAGAATGGTACCCACTTTTACGTGAAATTCACAGTTTGGTACCCTACTTTTAGAATTGTCATTGAAAGGTACCCATTTTTTTTATAAATGTCCCGAAAAGGTACCTTTTAGCTAAAAGTGGGTACCATTATGACACAATTTTGATCCAAATTGGTATTTAATTTTTGCTGAAAGGTATCATTTCGAGACATAAGTGAAAAAGTGGGTAACTTTTCAGGACAAATTTAGAATTTGGGTACCGAACTGTGAATTTCAGTTAAAAGTGGGTACCATTTTGGACAATCTCTCATTTTAAAAGTGTTACATAAATATTGAAAAGTGTTACCTAAAATTTAAAAATATTTATGTTAGGTCTAATGTAACATCGCCTGAGGTAATACTTGTAAAAGTGTTACTTTAGGTGTTATTGTAACACTTTGAACCCTATGTAACACTTTTACAAGTATACCTTAGGCGATGTTACATTAGATCTAACGTAACACTTTTTTAAAATTTAGGTACTACCTCCGTCCCAGGGATACCTGCAGTAAGAGAAAATCTTGCTTAAAATTTGAGGTGGGCTAGGCGGCAGTTAATGGGGCTAGAAAAGTCAAATTTTTACAGCCAAATTAAATCATTTTGGAGGTAAATATTTCCCTCCATTTTTATTAATACATGGTTCCCTCCAAATTTTTATACAGATGTGGCATCAGAATTTCACCTTTACAACACTGTTCAACCAAAAAGTCAACAGTACAAAGAAAGAACAGAAACCCAGAAAAGCAACTCTTAAATACAGCTCTGAAACATTCATTCCTACTACAAAAATTACATTAAAATGCCCTAAACCGTTTCTTCTTCCTCCCAAACCTCAAACCCAGAATTTCTAGGGTTTTTTGGGGAACCCTCAGCTTGAAAGAGCCATTCATCGAGCCCTCCAAAACTCCCGAAGGAGTTGGTTGCTCTCAGAATACTTGCATCTTCCCATCATCCTCAGGGTTTTTTTCATCGATTATTGTTAAAAACCTCACAAATGAGGAAAGGCATCATTTGGGGGAGTATTTGCTGGAAATCCACCGGGGGGAAGATTCCTCTAGGGAAGAGGATTGAGGCAGCAACGAAGTTCGATTGCAGTTTGTGAACACTAAGCACCATATGGTAAAGGGTTCGAGTCCAGTTGGCTACTGGTCAGCCACTAAATGTGCATCATCAGATGTATGGCCGGACTCCGACCAACAATAAAAGTCTTGGCCATGATGTCTTACGTTCAATACCTGTCCATAAAAGAACAACAATCAGGGGGACAACAACACAATTACATATGGGAAAAAGCAGTGTGCAAAGGACAGTCACGGAAAAGATAATCCGTAGTCACATAAATAGCATCAAACCTAGCCTCACATTCCAGAACAAGTTAACCTGGGTAATATTCTCTCTTTCTAAGCTAGATGCAAATATCATTTTCAAACCCATCGACAATGTCATTCACATTGATAAAAAATGGTTCTACCTTAGTCAGCCAATCGTAAGATATTTGCTAGCACCCGGTAAACCCAAGCCATATCGTAAATGCAAACACAAGTCTCACATACCTAAGCTAATGTTCATTTGTGTTGTAAGTAGGCCTATATTTGGGAAAGATGGTCAAGTTATTTTTGATGGAAAAAATATGGATTTCCCCCTTTGTTCAAGACCAGGTTGCAATAAACAACAGTAATAACCGACCTACAGGCACAATGGAACAAGTTCCGATCCCTAACATTACAAGGGATATCACTAGGGCAAAAATTCTGAAGGAAGTACTGCTAGCAATCAAAGCAAAGTGGCCACAACATATGAGGAAGAATGTTTACATCCAATAAGACAATGCTACACCACATATAAAAAACTGGGATTCTAATTTTAGAGCTGTGGCAAACTTGATGGAGATCCCAAGACGACTACCACCATAAATGAAGATATTCCATGTCTTGATCAAACATTCAAGGGTTATGTTCGGGATCCTCTAAGTGACATGGTTGGGCCTATGACAAGGTCAAGAATGAAGCTTAGGGATGCAGCATTCAATGGTTTGATTGATAACCTTCATAATGAAGAATTAATGAAGAAGTCGTCAAGGGTTTGGATTACTTATTCAAGTTTGTCGATTAACTGAAGACATTATGAAGAACACTATACTCTTTTTCTCATTGGTTTTTTTTAATGAGGTAGTGTGATCATTGAAACATTATTTTATTTCAGTCCAATAACTCGGCCATGTGGGCTTCTTAAGAGTTCATTATTTCGAAAACTAGTCCATTAGGGTTTCTCGAAAATTACCTTTTATTCTGATTAGAATTAGATTTGGTAAGATTAGATAAAATAATATTTTCCTAGTCTAATTTTAGTTAGAACACGGCTGAATTATAGCAGTCTTAGAAGTTTAGTTAAATATGGTTTTGACTTCTTAAAGCTTCCATAAGTTGAATTAGATTCCAATTGTAATTAGGGTAATGGTTAGAAAATCACCCTATAAATAGAGGGGGATGAACCAACGAATTTCATCATCTTTTATCAATCAAATATTCAGAATTTTGAGTTATTCTCATTACTTCATTGTTGCTTAATCCTGTGGGTTGATTAAGTTTCAATCTCTTTCATAAGCTGACCCTGCGGGCTAGTTAGAGAAACCTTGTGATCTAAACCTGCGGGCTATTTAGAGAGCAACTCAGAGTTGAGTGTACCCTGCAGGCTAGACGCTTGAATTTCGTGCATTTATACTGGGTTGGGCGAAATCCCCAATGTAGATAAAGATCTGATATTCCGCAATTCAGAGTCTTCTCAAAAAGATTCATATCACATAGTGTATGGATTCAATACAATGAAGAAAAGAGAACCTATGTGGGGATTCTTGAAAGCTATTGGGAAATATTGGGTGATTTTAATTGCCCATTAGTATTAGGAGACAAGTTTGCAGTTGTAGTGTTTATGAAAAAGAAACTGAAGATTTCCAAGTAATAGTGGAGGAATTGGAACTGGTGGAATTGAGAATAATTGGAGCAAATTTTACTTGGATAAATAGAAGGACTGATGAAGAAATAATCTGGAGCAGAATAGATAGAGGCATGATAAATAAAGAATGGCTGGAAAAATTTCAAGATGTAGTGTGTGAATTTATGAATGAATTGGTCTCTGATCATCTGCCAAAAGATGGTGAAGAAAATATAGAAGATGGAAAGGGTTTTGAACTTGGGAGATATAGCTGCTACCCTGACAAGATTGGAGAAACCACTTAAAGTTTTGAACAAAAGACAATTTGATGACATTAGTAAGCAAGCGGGGAAGGCACAAGAATTATGGGAGAAGGCAATGAAAGAACTAAATGAGAAGCCTGAGTCTAAAGCATTGCAAGATCAGGAATATAAAACCAGAAGAGGGGGCAGAAAAGTTAAAAGAGGCAGAGTTTAGCTTTATCCAACAAAAATCTAAGATACATTGGGTTTTAGAGGGTGACAGGCCAACCAAATTCTACTACAGCTCACTAAAAATGAGGTGGTATAGCAATAAAATTGTGGCGTTGGAAAGTGATGGTAAAGTTGTGATAGATTAGATTGAATTAGGAGACATCTTAAGCAAGCATTTTAAATCATACATGGGATTTACTTGTGTTGTGAATGGAGTCAAGGAGGATGTGGTACAGTTTGGAAATGTGCTAAGTATAAAGCAGCAGGTCGGTTTAATTAAATCAGTCAGTGACGATGAGATATTAAAAGCATTGAAGGGGATCAATAGTACTAAAAGCCCAGGTAAAGACGGATATACAAGTCTTTTCTTTAGAGAAGCATGGGGGATAATTGGAGAAGATATATAGAGATCGGTTTGTGGATTCTTTGAGGGTGATCAGATTCTAGGAGTTTTCAAAAATGTTGTCATAAGACTGATCCCAAAAACTGAGCATCCAAAGGTACCTGCTGATTTTCGACCCATTGCTGGTTGTTCAGTAATATAAAAAATCATTACAAAAATTCTAAGAACTTGGTGAGGTGCTTCTTGATTTGATAAGTGATAGTCAAAGCGTGTTTGTAAAGGGTAGATACATTGCACATAATATGCTGCTTGCTCAAGAACTCTTCAACATATATGGTGTGGGTACTATGAGGTCAAGTTGTGTTGCCCAGATCGATATAAGCAAGGCCTTCGACAGTATAAATTGGAGTTTCCTGATTAACTGGTTGAAAGTGTTGAAGTTCCCTGAGCCGATGATATCATGGATAAAAAATAGTATTATGAAATCAGAGCTTTGTATTTCTTATAATGACAGGTACACAAACTCATTTGAAGCAAAGAATGGAGTCAAGCAAGGTAACCCAATTTCTACATGGCTATTTGTAATTAGCATGGAATATTTTACGAGGCTGAAGAAGAAAGGAATTCAAGCAGGTGAAGTTGATTACCATAAAAAATGTAAGAAAACTAATGTCCATACTTTACTGTTTGTGGATGATCTCTTATTATTCTGTAGAGCAAATTTTAAATCGATGAATGGTGTTAGAAATGTGTTGAAGAGATTTGGTGAAACTACTGGGCTAACAATGATGAGAAGAAGTCAAAAAATTTATTTTTCTAAAATGGAGGAGGCTGAGAAGGGTGTTTTGGCTACTGTTTTGAATGTGACAAAAGGGGATTTTCATCAAAAGGGGATCGATGAATGGTGTCGATCCGATGTTAGTTATGATTTTGGTTCTTCAATCGAAATTGTATTCATTTCTAAATTTACGAATTAGAAGCTTTCCATTGCAACGTGGTTATAAGCACACATTTGTCTTGAATTAAAAGCATTTGCACAACACCTTGTGCATTACAACCAAACAAAATGAAGAACAGTATCCATAGGAACCGCCAATGGACAAGAACATAAAAATGAGCAGGACTATTGCAAATGAACAAAAGCAAAATGGTATAGATATTTTTGTAAGGGTTATTGCAATAAAGTTATCCTCCAACCTATTGTTCAATGTTTTTATCATTTTTTCAAAACTTGGAAGCGGGATTGGAGCGACCATCCGGTGCCACCATAATCTTGTACACTAGGTTTTCAAGCATACCTAACCTAGACAACAAACAAGGGGACATCACTTAAGTCGCAAATAGATGGGCATCTTCCTGAAAGAAACATTACCTCGCATTCCATTTCTTGTTATCGTAATCTCGTTGTGACCAATGACAACTTGGTTTCGATTTATCTTGCATTCCACCATTGGTTTTTTTTGTTTGTAATTGCATCCTCTAATGGAATGAATTTCACCTACAGAAACCCAAGCAAATGTATTTCATATTTTTGGCAACGGACACGAGCAAGAAAGATGCTCTAGGGTTTCTCGCAAAATTCAAAATTTTCATATAAGTTGTAACAATGAACTACTATGGCATAATAGATTAACGATGATAGAAGCTCTATTAACATAGATAGCTACATTCAATTAGACGTGTTTATATTTAAAAAAATGCATTACAAAGAATCTTTTCTTCAGATTCAAAACCTAAAGAGTTCACAAATTACCATGGAAAATATTTTGAAAATCCTTCCGCTTTGATGAATTCATGTAATCAAATTGGTAGTTCACTGTGCAGAAGGAAAATTGTAATGGGGAAAGATAATTGTTTAGATAGAGTGAGAGGGTTAGGTTTTTGGGGTGCTTCGGGAGGTTAGATAGATCTAAAAATTGTTCTAGGAGTTTACACGCTAGTCCATCGCCGTGTACCGGTTAGCTATTCAAGGTACGTTACTGGTTAAGATATCGGAGGTGTGCTCGGTATGTAGATGATGTACTAGAAGTAATTACTCAATAAAAAAAGAACCTGTTGTAATTTAGATATCTGAACCAATCACGACCTACTGTAATGATTTGTGGGGCCATATTTTCTCGATTATATATGAAATATTTCCAACCACTTTTTCATTGAATTACGGTTCGATGGTTGAGATCATATCGCCTAGGATTTGACCTAAAGTCAGGGAAACTTTCAACGCCGGTGATTTGTTTGAGACAGGAACTGGCGACGTGATTATTCATTTTATCTTGAAAATATGTCAGGTGATACACCTTACAAAATTGGAAACATGTTGTAATCCATAACATCAGACATCATCAAAACTTTTGGAATGGAATGTGTGCTGAATGAAATTACTATAACAAGAAACTCTGGAATTCGTTTGTTCTTTGGAATCGAAAGATTCGTCGGACATAACCAACCAGAAAAGAATACTATACTTCCGATATTGAAATATTCACATGAAACATTTGAACCTAAAAAATATCACCATTTTTGCATCCAAGTTCGATAATGTAACTGCCATATTATTAGAAATAAACTAACAGTTGCATAATTTTTTCTAAAGGGACTATACTATTACAACTTTACAAAGAGGTTGCTAGTTGGGAAGATTGACATAATCACAAAATGGAGAGATTTCTATTTCGCATTAATAGGCAGGGCAATTTGTGTCCTACATGGTTCTACTCACTACAGTCTACATTTTAATCGAGATCCTATTTACTCGAACTTTCACCCTTTTGGGTGTCGGATTTTTCCTTATGTTCGGCCGGTTGCTCCGCACAAGCTATCACCTCGCAGCATTCCATGCATTTTTATTGGCTATAGTTAATAGTATAAGGTATTTCGTTGTCTCCGTTTTCACGACGTGTGTATGTGACTCGTCATGCTCGTTTTGATGAGCTCTGCTTTCCTTTTGCCTCCACCTCTGACGGCTGGATCACCTTTTTGGCTTTAGATGTCTCTGATTTCATTAATCATGAGTTGGCTTCATTACCAGAGTCGCCTCCTGCATCTCATGTTTGCTCCTCTCCTTGTCAGACTTGTTCCTCGAGTTTCGATTCCCCGATGGTCTCTTCCACAGTTTCGTTATTATCTTCGGCCATTTCTCCGTAGCCCACTCCTCATGACTCACCGAACTTATGGAGACTCGATCAACTACAGGAGTCATTCAGCGGCGAAATTACTCGGATTTTGCGACAAAATTACTCGGATCTTGCCATTGCTATGATGCGCTCTTGACCGCTTCACCAGTCGGATGTTAAGAATGTTTTTCTAAATGGTGTCCTTGACGCTCCTGTGTATATGGCTCAGCTGGTCGGTTACAAGGATCCCCTTCGGCCAGATCATGTTTGTTACTTACGTAAGGCCATCTATGGTCTCAAGCAAGCCTCTCGGACCTGGTTCTAGCTGTTCAGCAATTACTTAGTTCGACTTGGTTTTCGGTGTAGTTCTGCTAACACTTCCTTCTTTGTTCTAGCTCGGGGGACATTATTACTCTATCTTCTTATCTACGTCGATGATATTATCACCACCGGCAATGACTTCTCTCTTCTACAGCAGTTTATCACTCGCACTCACCAGGAGTTTGCCATCAAGGACTTGGGAGCTCTTACCTATTTCCTTGGCCTTTAAGTTACGTCCAGTGCCTCTGGTCTTCTTATTGGACAGGCAAAATATGCTCATGACATTCTGACTCGTGCTGGGATTTTGGATGCTTCTCCTGTTGCCACACCATTTTTGCCGAACTCCCAGTTTCTCAGCAGCACTAGTCCTCGATTTTCGAACCTGACACTCTATCGCTCAATGGTTAGTGCTTTCCAGCACTTAACCATTACTCACCCGGTTCTGGTATTTGCGGTTAACTCAGTCAGTCAGTTTCTCCAGAACCCTCGGGATAATTACTTTGCTGCAGTTACTCGGATTCTTCGCTATGTTCGCGGTACTATTCACTTTGGTCTCACCTTCCGTGCTGCTAGTTCCCCTGAAGTGCTGAGTTATTCGGATGATGATTGGGCTCGTTGCATCGAGACTTGTCGTTCTACTTACGGATATGTTTTTTTTGTTGCAATCTTGTGTCATGGAGCGCCAAGAAGCAGCCTACAGTTTCTCAATCGAGTACAGAGTCGGAATATCATACTTTGGCAAATACTTCTTCTGAGGTTTTTTGGCTGTCTCATTTACTCCGTGATCTTCGAGCTTCTCTCTCTGGGCCTCCACTGTTGTTATGTGATAACAGCAGTGCCATTATCTTGGCACAGAACCCAGTTGCTCATAAGCGTGTCAAGCACATTGATATTGACTATCACTTTGTTTGTGAGCTCGTTTCTGCTGGCAAGCTTCGTGCGGCTATGTTTCCACTACGCTTCAGGTTGCGGATATCTTCACAAAGGGTCTTTCTCGTCCTTTGTTTGAGTTCTTTAGATCCAAGATTTGCATCTCTGAGCGTCTGACGCTTCGCTTGGGGGGGGTGTTAGACAAAGTCATATAGAAGAGTAGTATTAGAGTTCTTGTTGTTTTCCAACTCTACTATGTAACCTTCTATATATTTTCACCACTTAATAACACTATGCATCACGGGAAACATTCTCTCTAAACAAAAGTTATATCAACACATTCGTAAAACTTATAGGGTTATATCAGCACATTCCTGTAAGTTTTGGCACTTACACTGATTATCTAGGGTTATATTGGCACTTTCGAACACTAGGAGGTTATATTGGCAATTATGTCAAGTAGGTACGGTTATAAAAACACTTTTCTCTTAGATGTGAAAAACGACCGGTATCCAATCTGAAACATTTGTGGTCAAGCATACTGCCAAAAAGAAATCACTTGGAAGCTCATCAATAGACTTGAAGCTCTGCCATATATACTAGAAGATCTACCATTTCATTTTCCCTCGAAATATTTATTCTGTAAAATTGATTCGGGTGATTTGCATCATTCTTTCAATAATTGTGATGTGATAAACGATGTCTACGAATATATCAATAAGATATTTGGTATACATGTTTCTAGCACCACATTTCTTCGGGACGGGATTCATAATTACTGGCAACATTCAAATTGCATTTATCGGAATCCGGATATCATCAAAATTATATCTTGTGTTGTTCTTGGGAATATTTGGTGTGTTAGAAACAAACTGATTTATGAGAATCTCATAGTTGACAAAACTTTGCTACTTCAAATGATGTTAGATCAGTTTAATGACATACTATTAGGTCACAACATAAAAGCATTGTGGGATATGAGCTCTAGAATACCTGAAATGTTGGTTTGAAGGAGCAGAATCATAAAAATAAAGCAACCAGTTACTCATTGGACTTGTCCTATAAGCTTCAAACTTAATGTTGATGGTTATGTGCTTTGAAATGGTAATGCAATGATAGGATCGATACTCTGTAAGTTAGGACTGGAAATAAGAAGCCTCTTGATATAGAGACCGACTATCAGATCCTTGTGAAGATCATTTGTAAAAAAACTCTAATGGCTACAAATTCGCAGGTCTACCGAGACATATTCAAGGCCAAATCAAGCTCCTTCAATTATGTTTGATTATGGTGGCTGTATTGAATTACTCTTGAACATCATGTATCTTGTGTCATGTAATTCCACGTATTAGACATTTCCCGTATTGTTAATATTAGGCTAAAGTGAATTGATAGATTGGCTTTTTCAGGACCATAGGTCAATTCACTTGGGCAAAACTCTCTGAGTTCAGGTATTAATGCCCCTTTTTTTCTTTTGGATACATACAAATATAACTATTTATTTTTCAGTAAGTGCACATGTAACACTGAGATGATTTTTAGTGCAAAAACAACTCTAACTATATTACATAAGTGCAAATATAACCCTAGAAACTATATTCCAGAATTGACTGGCCATTTCCGACCACTGACCGATCGAAAATGATCAAATGTCTTTTCAACCTAATACAAAAACTTAAAGGACAAACATGCTCTTTGCCCCCACCACTGTTGGTCACCACCGCCACTGCTCCACCTTCGCTGCCTCGCCTCCTCACCCCCTCCGCCTCTAAGCAGCTCAACTTCCATCAAGAAGAACAGTTTGCCATAATTTCTTCTTAAGGAAACTTTGAATTTCTTCCCCAAATTAGAATTACTAGGAATACGAGCCTATAGAACAGATCCTGTTCAAGTAAGTTCGTAGAACTATTTGTAGTAATAATAGTAAGTGCTAGTAACAATAATATTAAGAGTCCCTCTCTTGAAAGACGATATTTCCATAAGTCATGGAAAGACCAAAGTTTAAAGTGTAAATTAGAAGAAATGAAGATAAAAATTTTGGGTTGTATGAACCGGATTATAAAATTTATAACTATTACATGTTGCATAATAAAACTTTAATATTGCAACAAAGACCTTTTACCTTTTATTATTATAATTAAACTCTATATTTCCATAAACTTATGAAAATACCGTATTTCCCAAGAATGTACCTAAAAAATAAAAAGAGTACTGTACGGTACAGGGAAATTTAATTTAGATGGCCAAATTATTTTTTCGGAGCCGATATTAATCTGGGCCGATATTAATGGTCTCAACTATCATCCTGATAGTACGGACAAACATACCACATGATCGCGCTATAGTAGCTGCCAAAAATATATTTCATTAATTAGGTTTCAACAGGATTTCTGATAATAGATACCGACTTATTATCGTTTAGTGAATCTTTTATGAATGTGAATTGTGAATTGTGTTTTGTGTAACATTCATGACTTTCTATAATAAAATCAATTGGTATTATGTAGATCTTACTCATGATCTTATATACTAAATAAATACTATGTCACTAATGTGAGACTCTAAAACACGCTCTCTCGCGTGCAGCGGTATTATTTATCACGCAAACATGAACAAGAATGGGTCACAAGCCTATCAGTAGTAATATACGTCCACCCGGCCGATTAGGCCAATCTCGGGCTCTTATACCATCAAAGATTGATAGGTTTCTATCATGAAACCAATTGGTACTATGTAGAGTTGACCCATGATTTTATATACTAAACAAATATTTTGGCAATCACTAATATGACACTCTCAAACACATCCTTCATCCCAGCGCGAAATAAAATGTCCTTGGGCCTGACCAAGGAATAACCCGTCGAAAGTACGAACAACCTCCAAACCCAAAAAATACTTCAAAGTGTCGAGATCGGCCATCTTGAATTATTGATTAACTCGATCAATAAACTTTTGAATGAAACGACCATCATTCCCAGTAAGAATGATGTCATCAACATAAACCAACAAGTAGAGAAGAGAGCCACCTTGTGAAAAGACAAATAAAGATGTATCGAAAGAACTGCATACAAACCCCAGACCAATAATATTAATAGAATATTAAATCAATTAGAATCATGTTAAGAAAGGAATACCCTTTCTGATTGGTTTTGTATATATCTTTTTTCATATCTGATTCTGCCTTGTATACCCTTTGTACTCACTATAAATATGAATACACACAGCCACAATTATTTGTGGGTTTTACATTCTATCATGGTATCAGGCAGGTTTCATCAATTCTCTTGTTTTTCCCAAAAGTTTTCATATTTCCTCCCTGCATTTATTCAGATTCACGACTGCCTCCCACCTGCCGCTCTCGCCGATCGTCGCCGCTAATCCTAGCTGCCGACGATTGCAAATTGGAACCCACTACGGGCAGTCTTTTAGTTATAATTTAAAATGCACACCACACATACTTGATTTGGTTCATTGTGATCTATGGGTACTTTCACTTGTTGTTTCTCGAGCTGGCTACTCCTATTATGTCATTTTTATTTATGATCACTCTCAGTTTATATGGTTATATTCTTTGCGGCGTAAGTTTGACTTTGTGGAGGCTTATATGCAATTTGAAGCTTTTGTTGAGAATAATTTTTCTACCAACATTAAAAAAATTCAGAGTGATGGTGGAACCAAGTTTGTGAATCATCGCATGCGATCTCATTTTGCGTCTTAGGACATTCATCATTAGCTTTCATGTTCTTACACTCCAGAGCAAAATGGTCGTGCAGAGAGGAAGCATCGTCATATTACAAAGACTGGTTTATCGATGCTCTATCACTCTGGCCTTCATCATTCATTCTGGTATGATGCCTTTTCCACAACAGTCTGCATCATTAATAGATTGCCCACTCTGGTTTTATATGGTCAGTCTCCTCTTTCCATTATTTTTTATACTACGCCAGACTACTCCATTTTTTTCCATTTGGCAGTCATGTTTTCCCATATTTGAGGCCCTGTGTTGTGCATAAGTTGGCCTCTCGGAGTATGTCTTGTATATTTTTGGGGTACAGTTCCCAGTAAAATGGCTATCTATGTCTTGAACCTCTTACCAAGAAGGAGTACATCACTCGTCATGCTCGTTTTGATGAGTCATTTTTTTCCAGCTTTACGTACTGGTATTGGTACAAATTCTTCATCACTGGATGTGTCAGCTTTCTTAGAGTCTTCATCGGTTCCATCAGAGCTATTTGATTCACCCATTATTTTGTAGGATTTGAATTTTTAGATTTCACTTGGAGCTCAGGATTATTCAGAAAACTGAGTTTGTTTGCCACGGGGTGACCGGCAGCCGCAACAGCCACATACGTCACCGCAGCCACCTCCGACTCCAACGCTGGACCCTCATCCTGCGTGTGAGCTTCAGCCACTGTCATCCCCAGCCGCGCATCAGCCTCAAGCGCCGACGACCCTACAGCTGCCACACCCGCCAGCAGCTCCTGCCAGCCCTACCTCCTCTGCTTGATTGCCATCTTCGCCAGTTCCTATGGCCGACCCCGCCTTGGCCTCCTCACCGGCGGTCTCGGGTCAGAGCCATCCTCGGTTTTGGTTCCTCTTCCATGACACTTGATGGTTACACACTCCCGCACTGGTTCTTTACAGTTCAGGAATTTTTCTGATTATGATATTTCTAGTTTATTGTTTGTTTTATTTGTAAAGGTCGAGCCTCGTAGTCATCATTCTGCGATCAGGGATCCAGACTGGGTTGTTGCTATGGATTCAAAGATGGCTGCTTTATGTGCTCAACAGACATGGGAGCTGGTTCCCCGTCCTCCTCATGTAAATGTTGTTGGCTCAAAATGGGTCTATAGATTAAAATAAAACATAATGGCTCCCTTGATCGGCACAATGTCAGGTTAGTTTCTCAAGGTTTTTCTCAATTGACTGGTTTTAACATCTATGATGCCATGAAATTTCCTAGTGAGGGTCATTCTTGCCATGTTATTGATATTGTTGATATTGTTGATGATTATGTGCAAGATGTGTTTGTGATTGAAGGCATGGATTGTTTGAAGGTAACTTTAGAAAATAGTCTTGATGTAAATGAAATACATGATCATTCTTTGAGGATAAATTTGCTTGAGCCTATTGAAAGACTTAATTTTGTTGATAAGTTACCTCACAACCCCCTTCGTGAAGTTCTTGATGCACCTCGAGATGTGGGAATCCCCACGTCTCTTGAGAAGGCACCCAAGAATTTGAAATATGTGTTCCTTGGTTAGGGAGAAACTTTACCCGTGATATTTTTGAGTAAACTTACCAAGGAACAAGAGGGGAGGTTGATGGAGATTCTTAGAAGCCATAAGGAGGTAATTGGGTGAACCATTGCCGATATCAAGGGAATTATCCCTTCCACTTGTATGCATCATATCTTGTTAGATGATGAGGCTAAACCGGTGAGGCAACCCCAACGTCGGCTTAATCTGTCGATGATGGAAATAGTAAAGAGTGAGATCCTTAAATTACTACAAGCTGGAATAATTTACCCCATCTCCAATAGCAAGTGGGTAAGCCCCACCCAAGTTGTACCTAAGAAAAGTAGTGTAACCGTGATAGAGAACCAAGAGGGAGAATTGGTTCCCACTAATGTGCAAAATGGGCAGAGAGTGTGTATTGATCACCGTAGATTGAATGCGGTAACTAGGAAAGACCATTTCCCTTTACCATTTATTGATCAAATGTTTAAGAGGCTTGCCGGTCGAGATTTTTATTTTTTCCTAGATGGGTATTCTGAGTATTTCAAAATTTCCATTACCCCGGAAGATCAAGAGAATACCACTTTCACGTGCTATTTTGCCACTTTTTCCTATAGGTGCATGCCTTTCGTTCTATGCAATGCTCCCGACACGTTCCAGGGTGCATGGTTAGCATATTTTAGGAGTTTGTTGATCACTTGGTAGAGGTCTTTATGGACGATTTCACCGTTCATAGAGATTCTTTTGATAGTTGTTTAAATCTTCTATCGTTAGTGCTCAGTAAGTGCATTGAAAGTAATCTCATGTTAAACTCCGAAAAATGCCACTTCGTGGTGGAAAAGGTCACTGTATTAGGTCATGTGGTCTCTTTCCAAGGTCTTGAGATAGAAAACCTAAGGTTGACATGATCCAATCCCTACCATACCCTCGAGTGTTAGAGATGTTAGGCCATTCCAAGGTCATGTGGGCTTTAACGGCATTTCATTAAGGACTTTTATAAGATTTCTTCCCCTTTGTGCAAGTTGTTGCAAAAAAAAACGGATTTTGTGGTTGAACTAGAATGCAAAAGAGCCTTCGACACTTTAAAGACAATGCTTGTTTCCGCCCCCATTATCCAACCCCCTATATGAAACATCCCTTTTGAGATTATATGTGATGCTAGTGAATATGTCATTGGTGCGGTCCTAGGTCAAAGGGTAGGGAGAATCCCTCATGCTATATACTACGCCTCGATAACTCTTAATGATGCACACTGAAATTACTCCACCATGGAGAAAGAGTTATTGATTGTCGTATACGCTCTTGAGAAATTTAGGTCATACCTATTTGGTACAAAGGTCATTGTCTTCACGGACCATGCGGCTCTTAGCCACTTAATGACCAAGAAGGAATCCAAGCCTAGGTTGATAAGATGGATACTCCTCTTGGGTGAGTTTGACTCAAAGGTGAGGGACAAAAGGGGGAGTGAAAATGTAATGGCCGACCATCTAAGTCGATTAACATCGATTTGTGAGTTGGAGAGTTCTATTGAGAAACCTAGACCATTCGGGAAGAATTTCCCGACGAATACTTATTTGTGATTAGAGAGGCTCACCCTTGGTATGTCGATCTAGTTAATTTTCTTGTCTTCTTCCAATTTCCCCCTAATTTCTCTAAGGCCTAAAAAGATAGGTTAAAAATTGGGGCTAAGTACAACGTGTGGGATGATCCATATCTATGGAAGCATTGCCCGGATCAAATTATCCGGAGATTTGTCCCGGAGAGTGAAGTATGTTCAATTCTAAATATGTGTCACTCTCTTGGATGTGGTGGACATTTTGGTGCCAAAAGAACCGCTTTGAAGATTTTAAAATGCGTTCTCTATTGGCCTCACATGATGAAACACTCCTATATGTTTTGTCAATCTTGTGACAAGTGTCAAAGAATGGGAAACATTTCCCAAAGAAATGAAATGCCACAAACAAGCATCTTGTATTGTGAGGTTTTTTATGTGTGGAGGATTGACTTCATGGGACCCTTCCCAAATTATTTTGCTTGCACATATATTTTGCTTGTCGTCGATTATGTGTCCAAGTGGGTTGAGGTAAAGGCCACTAGGACCAATGATTCAAAAGTGGTGGTGGAGTTCTTGAAAGCGAACATCTTTTCTCGATTTGGAATCTCCCGAGCCGTGATCAGTGATTGAGGAACCCACTATTGCAATCGCACAATCGAGACTTTGATGAATAAGTATGGGGTAACCCCATAAACTTCCATAGCCTATCACCCACAATCAAATGACCAAGGCGAGGTCTCCAATCAAGAGATCAAATCAATCCTTGAGAAAACGATTAATCCGAATAGGAGGGATTGGAGCATTCGGCTAGATGATGCCTTGTGGGCATATAGAACAACCTATAAGACCCCAACTAGAATGTTTCCATATCGGTTAGTTTTTGGGAAGCCGTGTCACTTACCGGTTGAGCTTGAACACAAAGCATATTGGGCCATAAAAAGATTGAATATGAATTTGGACGAGTTGATGTGCACCGAAAGTTTCAATTGCAAGATCTTGAGGAGATTCAGAATGATTCCTACGAGAATGCCGCAATTTACAAGGAGAAAACTATGGCCAAATATGATAGTTTAATCAATAGAAAGGACTTTGACGTTGGTCAAAAAGTCCTTCTATTCCAATCATGCCTTCGATTATTTCCGGAAAAATTACGGTCAAAGTGGATTGGCCCTTTTGTGGTGGTGAAATTTTTCCCTCATGGGGGGTGGAAATTATGAGCGAGGAGACTCCAAAGTCTTCAAAGTGAATGGTCACCGCTTGAAGCCCTACTATGAGAGTTTCTAACTGGAACTAGTCAAGAAAACACTTATCGACAACCCGGTTAGTGAACAGTAGCTTCGGTATGAATGCACCATGCCGGAGACGTTAAATAAACTAGGTTTTAATCATCTGGATGCTATTGATGCAATTCCGTTTATGTAGCTTCATTTTTTGGAGCATTGTGAATAAGTCGTGCCGACGACATCAAATAAACTTGGGTTTGTTCATACGGGATATTCCGTCGGTGCAAATATTATTTATTTTTATTTTTATTTAAACATAATTTTTAGTGCCTTGCTTTATTTTGAAGATTGGGAAAATTTTCCTATTGTGAGTTTGGAGCAATATTATGCTTGGTTTGCTTCTGTTGTGATTTTGAAGGATTGAGATGCTTTTGAGGAATTTTGGTGGCCAAAATAAGGATTTTTTTTATGAAAATGGGACACAAGGCAGATTCGCCATTGTGGGCCACGGAGGTGTATTGCGGCCCGCAGCTAAATTGACCAAAAATCATATGATAACAAGCAGGATTCCAGGTTCATCAATGCGAGCCACAAGGATTGTCAGCAGCCCGCAGCACAGGTAAAAAAACAAAAAGGATTGCGGGCCGCATGTGGCCCGCAACCACCTCATTTCAATAGGCCCTTTGCAGCCATTTTCCCCTTTCCTCCCATTTTCTCCTCCCTTTCTCCTTTCCTCTCTAATTTCTCCTCCCTTTCTCCTTTCCTCTCTAATTTCCTCCACCGCCAACAATCTTCCTCCACCACAACTCGTCGGAATCAGCCTCCTACCACCTCCTTCAACCAAATCCACCCCTCTCTCCATTTTCCTTCCACTCTTCCATATCCCTAACACCCAATTCATATCCATCTTCTCCAAATTTGATTTAAAACTCACGAACCCTAGAAATTGGGGGGTTCTTGAATTTTTGGTCTAATTCAACCTATCTTGCACACATTTGGGTTCTTTGGTGTTCTAGTCACTCTATCCATCATTTCCACCGTAACACTTCTCAATTTCTTGGTGTATTTGATGCATTTTGAAATGGATGTTCTTGAGATTTTGTCTAATGCTTTAGTTTTGGATTGAGTGACACCATTTGTGATATGATATTGAACTTTGGGGTATTTTTTGAGTGTTTGTAAGCAAGTAGCATATTGGGGATGATTATGTTGGGTGATTGAGGTTTGTGACACTTATTGTGACACTTTTGACAATTTGCTACACTTTTTATGACAATATTTTGTGACATTTTGTAACACTTTCTGAAATTTAGCAGCATAGTGTATCTTGGTTGATTTTTGGAGTGTGTTATTGCGTTAGATACCTTATGGCTATGAAAAGGGGTAGAACTGTTGCTAGCTCATCCCAAGATGGTGTTACCTCATCTTGACGTCCTGCGGTTGGCCACATGGGGTTGACCGATTTCACGGGTGATTATGCTAGACGATGGTCAAACTTGGTCGCTCTCAACCGTACAATTCTTTCAACAAAGTTTTCCCATTAAGACACTTTACATAATCAGTAAGGATTGTGGCAGCCTGTTCGGTAATTGTTTAGGAAGGTCGGTTTGGAGGGTTTTCTGTCCAAACGTGTGTTGACCTACAATAGGTTAACACTTAAGTTCCTTGACACAATCAAGAAGGAGATACGGGAAGATGGGACATACATCTCATTTCACCAAAATGATTAGGCATATGCGGTGAGCTATGAAGCATTATCCGAGATTTTTGGATGAGAGGTTAGAGGGGATAGTGATTTCAAAAATGCCCCTGGTTTCCACGAGATTAGCTTTTGGTCTGCTATAACCGGGAAGGCAAAAGGAAGTTCCAACAAGGCTTCCCTCATCGTCCATCCAGCTTTGCGCATTACCGACCGCTTACTGGCTATGAGAGTGTTGTGTCAGAGTGAAATTACTCAGTGTTCCAGCAGCTTTATAAGGTGTCTCTGGGCGATGACGTCTAAGGGACAAGGCCATCCAAATTGGATAGATTTATGGGTCAAATGGTGCATTGAGTTTTCAGTCGTGGACAAAGGAAAGACCAGTATGGAAGGTATGGTAACCCTCATTGCTCGAGAGCTTGAGATAGAGCCTCCGAACATGGGCGAGTTCATTTTTAGCCGGCATGACTGCTACCTTGACACTGATAGGCTACTCGATGCCAAGATGTTGCATGATGTTAGGGATGGATACATATGGGTGTACGAGGTGAAGAATTCTGTCATGTTTATGAGACTTCCCCAGCTAGACAGGATGGTCATTACTGAGGACACACCAGTTAGCGATTTGTTCATACTGCTGAACCTTGAGTTTAGCCGTATCTTTTGGGCTACACTATGGGTAGGGAACCATCAGGTGCGATTCTCGCCACCTGATTCAGAGTCACCTCCCCACGAGGAGCTGCATCATACTTCCCATGAGGAGCAGCGATTTGAGACAATAGGTGACCCACATCCAACAACAGACCGACATGGAGCTTACCTAGCTTGCCCACTTGCAGGGTACAGTTGATCAGTTTTAGCAAGGTGTCCATCAACAGTTCCAGCAGGTCCATCAGCGCCTTGATTGGTCCAAGATAGAGTTGGAGATAGTCAACCACAGGTTCGCTGGATTTAAGGAGGGGATTGACACTATCATATCCTTGCTGCGTTCACCTCAGATGATTGACCCTTCAGTTGACCCGGAGGTTCACCGCGCTCGTAGGCTGGCAGAACACGCTCAGAGGGAAGCTCGTCGCCAGGGAGGAGTTGGACCCTCCTGGTCCTAGTTGTGAGTACTTTCCTATTTTCCTTTATTCTACACTTATGCTTTGATCGTTTATGTGCATTGGGGACAATGTCATATTTAAAGTGTGGGTGGGGAAATTAGTTTAGTCAACTGCTAACATGGGCTTTTTATATTGCTCATTTGTTCTATTGTAATTAATAACTTCTTAGGAGGTTTAAAAAATGATGAATGATAAAAATGATAAAAAAAATCAATCTCGCTAAGTTGAAAACCCGCTCGCGAGCAACTTAGGCAAAAATGAGGGGTCCGGATAGATCGAAAATCCGAAAGGGCGATCTATGCAAAAATGATAGGCCTAAATTGTGTGGAAAAATATGAGGCATGAGTTAAAAAAATGAGAAGCTAAGAAGAAATTCCGAAAGGGCTCCCAGGCAAAATGAGAGAAATAAAAATTAAATGAAGGCTCATTTTGCCACTTTGGGAACTTTTGGGTAGATTAACTTCTTTTTACCTTACTTGGATGCAATATTTGTTTTGGGAATTTTGTTGGGTAGATTTGTTTTAGTCACAAATATGGGGATGGGTATTCTCTCGTGTTTAGGGTTAAAAGGATTCTCAAGGGAAAATGTTTCGAATATGTTATGGGGTAGAAAATCTAGGAACCATCTTAGGCCTTGATCACTTTTACTTGAGGACAAGTAAAGGTCTAGGTATTGGGTGTTTGATGTGATCAATTTATATCCCATTTTAACACATTCGAAATCTAATTTTGTAATAGATTAGGGACTTAATTGAAAAGATATTACGATTTTATCAATTAAGGGGTTAGGATGAAGTCATATGTTTTATATCTTAATTCTTTAATTTATGAAGGGTTTTAGATCATATTGAAGTGTTTGGGTTTGAAGAGTTCGAGTTTTGAAGAAGAATCGAAGAAGGTAGAAAATTTCAAAGACAGAAGGCCAAAATATGGAATGTTGGTAGAAGCAGAAAGCAAACTCACTCCGAGCCGCAGAGGTGTATTGTGGTCCGCAATAGTAGTCAAAAGAGAATATGGTGGTAAATAAGTTCAATGCGGGCAGCAGACATGCCTTGCGGCCCGCAGAGGAGGATCTTAGCTGAGGCCCAATATATCTCATTTTTAGCCTCTCTTTTAAACACTCATCTTCTTATCTGAATTTCTCATTCAAAAACCCTACAACACATTTATTTATTCATATTTTCTCTTATGTTTACCATGGATTCTTGCTATAATGTTATGGGTTTAGTCTAGGCTAAATATACTCTTGGGAGCAATCGGTAAACATTTCTAGTATGAATTTGTGAGATTTAGTTTATCCTATTTTGTGCTTTGATTATTAAGTATATTTTGTGCTTTCTTGTGTGATTAATTCATTATTTAGACTAGGATGATCAACTAGTTGAAGATTGTGAATTGATTGTTTGCTAGGTTTTTGGCCAAGCCCGGAAAGTTTTGACTTTTTGTCGATGTGATTATCGTTAGTTGATGTTAGGTTATAATTGGGTGCGACAACTAATTATGATTATTGATTGATGAAATTGCTTAGATTTAGGATGGATTTTAATGGGTTTGAGTAATTATGAATATGGCTCACTAATAACGATTGGCATTAAGGCTGATGCTCATAGTCGTTATTAGTAGATATATTTGTGTTATTCCAATATTTCTAGCTTGTAGGATATTGTGTTAGTTGTATTGGTTCTCCATGTGTATTTCTATTCTCGGGGAAGTCTGTGACTCCGATCGTCTAGGGTGACCCGAGGGTAAAGGTTATTGTGTAGCACTGATCGCCCACTCTAACTATAACCGAGGAGAGGTGATAAATATCTCCATTCGAAAGGTGTTGATAAGTTATCCACAATATGTGATTAATGTATAAAAATAGGATAATTATTTGATGATCAAAGGATGACTATAAATGTATACAAATTGCGCCCAACACTCGTTATAATCTTTAATCCGCCTTTTGTGCTAGTGTGATCATACTTGCATCGTTCTCTATAATTGTTTGTTATTTATCAATTTAAAGTAAGCGTAGTGTTTTCCTAAACCAAAACCCCCCACTTTGTAACCACACATGTAGAGTGACTTCTTTGTGTGCTTTTTAAACTACATTTAACACTCGATAAAACCTCATTTTCCTCGTGGATGACTCCGACTTGTCACTATCTACTTTCTAGTAGTTAGCCGCAATTAGGGTTTATAAATACAATCTTTGAGATGCACGATGACGGTCTTCCAACGATGTCGGTTATTGACAATGCTAAAGCCAACACTTCCAGCCAACGTAGGTCAGCTTTCGATTCCATCGACAGCTGGGTCGAAGGGTGACCAACACCGCATGCAGCGGCCAATTCTAATTTCACAGCAACATGGGAGTTCATACCCATAAATCTGACACTAATTACAACTAACATTCATGAACATCACATTCTAGGGAATTCAAAAAAACAAAATGACTAATGGCATCACAATTTCCAATGGTTATCCCTAATCAAATTCCATGACAATAACTCACATTGAACCTACAAACAAACAACAAATGGCTTCATAAAATACATGTTGAATTACAGAATACCATACCTTCAATATTGAACAGTTTGATTTAAGGGTTTTAAGCAATGGGGGAGTGGATGAGTTTGAAAGAATTATGAGCTTTGAGGTTTATCTAGTTATATGAAAATGATGTCATTTTGAATGGCATTCCATCTCGTATAGTCATCAATTGATCATACGACGTCAGTCAACATATCAATAAATCTGACAGCGATCCAATAATATTGGGCCAAAATAACATTTTGGCCCATCAGAACAAAGTATACAATATTAGGGCTTCGGGTATTTTTTTAAAAAAAATCAAAATTTCATATTAATAATTAAAAAGTAGAAATTAAATATACATTTCAAAATTAACTGAATAGCAGACAACTAAATTAATTTTAGTTGGGCGATGTTGGTTGGTTAATTTTAGAAGTCAGTCTAGGGTTGAGTATTGGTGAAATTGCTTATCAAATCTTAGTAATTTGTGTTGGTTTATATTAGAAGTTAAACTGGGTTTAAAATTCATCGATAAGGTTAAACTTTGATCATTTATGTTGGTATGTATTAGAAGTCGAGATTAGGGTTGACCTTCGATCGATAAAGGTTAACCATTGTTTATTTGTGTTGGTTTTATATTAGAAATCAAGTAACATTTGACCGTCGATCATATTAGGGCAAACTTATTCATTTGTTGAGTTATATTAGAAGTTGAGTTTGAGTTAACCGAAGATTAGCTAAGATCAAACCTCCACTAATTATGTTGGTTTATATTAGAAGTTCGGCTAGGGTTAACCTTCGATAAAGGTCAAACCTTGGTCGTTTGTGCTGGTTTATATTTGAAGTCTAGTTAGGTTTGAACTTCGATCAATAAAGGTCAAACTTTGATCATTTGTGTTTCTATGTATTAGAAGTTCTGGTATGGTTGTCCTTCGATAAGTAAAGATCAAACCTTTGTCAATTACGTTAGTTGATACTAGAAGTCAACTAATAGTTGATCGTCGATCATTTTAGGGAAAACCGTAGTCATTTTTGTTAAGTTATATCATAAGTCGAGCTAGGGCTGACCTAAGATCAGTTAAGGTCAAACCTCCATAAATTGTGTTGGTTTATATTCTAAGTCGAGTTATGGTTGACCTAAGATCAGTAAAGGTCAAACTTACATCAATTTTGTTGGTTTATATTATAAGTCGAGTTATGGTTGACCTTATAACAGTAAAGATCAAACCACCACCATTTGTGTTTGTTTATTTTAGAAGTCAAGTTATGGTTGACCTTCTTCGTTATTGCTAAGTCATTTTTGCTTTTCGGGTTGAATTTTTTAGGTCTCGAAGAGGATCAGATGTCTGTCCTTATGTTGGTTAGTCCGACACCATGTTAGAAATTGACCGTCATCGGTCAAAAGGCAATATTTAGCCATAATGGGCCACATGAAGCCCACATTGACGACTGACATCATAATCGGCATCGGTCGCCTTTTGGTTTCCAGGAGGAAGATTGACGGGAGAATGATATTTCATCTCCCAATTTTTGGCTAGTAAGCCCCAAACCCTATCAAAGGTCAATCATGAAGGAAAAACGTCTCCCTCCACCCATCTCCTCCAACATTCATTCCTCCACATTTTCACCTAACACTTACTCCAAACTAAGAAATTCACAAACATACAATCCAAGGAATTGGAAAACACAAACAAGCTGCCACAAATGCAAAGGGGTGGAGCATCTCTGGATCAAAATTGATGTTATAATCATTCATCCTATGCTTCAAGTTAAATTATTTTGGTAAAAATCATTTTATATGTTGATGAACAAAATATTGAATCTTTATATGAGTTATTCTCATTGTGTTAGATGTTTAATTTATATATTGTGTTTTCAATTTTTGTGTTAGATGTTTAATTTATATATTTATTCTGAAGTCGCCCACCATCCATCATCCCAACTGACAGCATGAGCGACAGGTAACCAACGTCGAACTCATGCCATTTTGTATGAGAAGATATGAAAGAAATCAGTCCACGAACCACTGAAATGGAAATCATTATGTCATGGATTGGAACGTGTGCGAACAGTTGAAAGGATGGAAGATAATTGAGATTTATCGACCACTTCTATTCAATCGATATCAAGGGACGACATTAACTTTCCGCAACAACTTGTTATTACTAGTCTTGTATAAGTATGATTCTTGTATATTTCATTTGCGATTACTTGTTTCTAAGATCATCATTGCTTCTTTTTCCTGAAATTGCAGTAGTAAAGCGCAGGCAACTATTAATGAACTTTCAACGTACTCTTAAAGGAATTTAATCACAGTTTACCATGACGGTAAAGAAGTTGCACAAGTCTTCCAATCAAATACCATGAGACTAATATATTGTAGTGGATATCGATTTTAACATTATTCTAGTAATACCCATAACTTTTCTTATGTGTGTATTGTGAAGTCTGTATATAGATTATACATTGGAGAATGAGTTTCGATTGTAGATTCATTTGAGTGTATTTCTTTTCTTTTTAGTTAGTATATGTTTTTAATATGTTAATGTATCAACGATTGTGTGATGGGCTTTTATTTCACTTGAGTTGACGGACACAATCATATTATTGATCGATTTTTATCATAGTTTGACGCAACATCGGTTTAATTACAACTGAGGGCCGATATCAACTCTGTTATTGGTAGAAAACAACACAAAAATGTCAGTTCGACCTCTAACGGTTTACTCAATAACCGACGTTTATCAAACTCACCCATAATTTCATGAAAAAAGTTGATCGTGCTCTCAGTGCAACCAATATCGGTGGAGCACTCAGTTTAAAC
Organism: Rubia tinctorum; assembly: GCA_032355605.1. Classification (NCBI taxonomy): domain Eukaryota; kingdom Viridiplantae; phylum Streptophyta; class Magnoliopsida; order Gentianales; family Rubiaceae; genus Rubia; species Rubia tinctorum. Next base: position 39,179 of record JAULKM010131310.1, read on the forward strand.
TGATATTGGTTCAGCACAAGCTAATGGCCGACATCGACCACTCTCATTCATAATGGTCATATGAAACAAGGACCGACATTGGTCGCCCGTCGGCCGCAGGTGTCAGTTACAACTTTTTACCATGGTTATATATGGCATAAACCGAGGTAAACTACTTTTTACTACGCCTCCAAAACCTTGGTTATTTTATTAAAATTAACTGACGTGAAAATCGCTCCAGAACCGGGGTAAAATGTGTTGTTTCTCTTAGTGCACCACATTGAACATCTCTGGTTCCTCAGCGGTTATTAGCAATTGCATTGGGTGGAGTGTTGTAGCCATGTTCACCAAGGCAGGGACCCAAAATTAAACGTCGATTTTGGGTCCAAATTTTTTAATTGCCACGCAAAAGAGTTGTTAATGGATATTCCTGCACTAGTGAAAAGTCATGATTACGTAAAGTCAACTCATAACAATACATACAAGGTTAACTTAACAATTCAAAAGTATGGTTAATTTTATAAATCTTATGAATAACAGTCAAATGGAGAGAGATTTAATTAGAATTGTGATTGAAAATTAGTTATCTTAGAAAGTCGACTAAATTTTGATTTCAAAAATGAAATGAATATTAAAAATATAATTAATAAATTATAACTAAAAGCAAAAAATTAAAACAGAATAGGACCTAATGATAATGCAATTTTAAGGATAATATTTTTAAATCAGAATTCGAACCAACCAAAATTTAATCGAGTATCAAAATCACTTGATCTGAAATGAACTAACCCGCAGTATTACCCGAATCTGACATGAACCTTAATAAAAAAATAGCTGAAATGACCTAACTCGATAGCAACCTGATTCGAACCAAACTCCGGTATAAACAATGACACGACAATAATCATGCCCGGCCCTAGTACGACCGACCAGATTTGAGCAACTAAACTAATCCATTTCAACCCAGCCTTACCGTTAATCGACCTTACGTAAGCTCATTTGCAAAATTTGCTTAATAATAATCGGATCCAACAATACCCGACAGTTCCCAAGCTAGATCAGTTACATGACACGTTTCAATTTGACGCGACGCAAAACGCAATCAAAACCTGACCCGACGAATAAACACTACAACAAATTTGAGCTATCGTAACACTTTTATAGAAACACTTATTAAAATGTTACAATAGATTATAAAGTGTTATTTGAACCTTTGAAAAACGTTACCCAAATCTTAAAAGTGTTGCGTTAAATCTATTGTAACATCACTAAGATAATGCTTGTAAAAGTGTTGCAATATGTCCAATTTAGTATTTTTAATAACACCTACAACACTTTTAAAATGTTACATTAGTTTTGGTTTGTCGCAGTGAAAAAATGATACGATTATTCTTAACTCGTTTCAGCCCAAACCTGTCAAACTTAAAGTCAAACCTGATACGAATACTTGAGAAGCCAGCTCTATAATTCTCCATACGAATATAATATAGAGTAATGATAAATATAATATATATTTTTAGTGAAATCATATATATTGATTGAGGTGGCATTAGTGAAAAGATAAATGTATCCATAATTGATTGCACTTTTTAAAAAAGTAATTAGTGATTTAATTTTTTTATTAATATCACACCACTTTCGATTTAACATTAAATTTTCATTGTCCCTATTATCACTCTATAATATATTGGAAAGTTAAACATCATAATAAATCAATATTATAAGGAGGGCATTCGAACCTCATTTATGGTTAGTGAAACAGAAAAGGTAATTAGGGATGTGTTAGGTAAAGTTGTGCATATATATAAGCAAAAGTGACTTGTTTTTACTTAATTTAATAGTGGAAAAATATCAACATCTATTTTTTCCATAATATATCTTGTACTTCTCATATAAACATTTTTTTAAGTAGATTACAAACACTAAAAAGCATAATTAGTTAATAACCAAATTACTTATAAGGCATATCAGTCACAAAAGTAGAAATAGAAAGCATGGTGGGTTGCGGCCGCCAAGTTTGAAATACTCCGTAAATTCTTAATTGCACTAACATACATACATGGGATGGGTTCAAATCATGTTCAAAAGATATCGAAAAGTTTGTAGGCCATCATGCAAGCTAATTAACGAGACAGCTCTTGTCTCCTGTCTATGGATCTACTTCATTTTTATTAGCCTCAAGTAAATAAATTATTAAAAGGGATGAATTACTGGAGGATTATCAAACTTTTGTTGCTGGTTGGAAAAACATGGTTAATTTGATAGGATTTTGTGTAAGACTCACAATTATATTAAAAGTAAAATAGATAATTTACAAGTATTAAGGAGGAATTGAGTTTTAAATAAAATTTATTTAAAAGTTAGAAAATAAAGTGATAGTACAAATGATTGAATAATTAATATTTCAGGTTTTAAAAATCTCACTGATAAAATGTTCAAGTAAAAAAAATTTGGGATTTAAATTTCTCCTCTTGTTCCCGTGCATCGTGCTCGTTTTAATACAAGTGTGATGTTCCATCACAACTGCAATTTTGGCCATTAGAGGCACAGTTGTGCGGAGTATTCCAATTTCTCGTTCGAAACCACCGTCTTTCATATATTCAGATATCGGAACATTGGGTCGGAAGGACAACCAATCGTTGGACGACTATGAAATTTCATGGTATGACGTTTGGCTTTAACCGTCGTCTAATCATGTACAATTTACATCTTTTGAAATTAAACCACCGTCTATTGTTAAGAAACACTAGGTTAAATTCAACTGCCGTCCTAATACACTTTTACGAGATCGAATCTTCTGTCGGACTCAAGTCTCGAACTCGGAACCCATGGCATATTAACACCTAACGTGCAACCATGTAAATGGTTTCCAAGGGGTGTGTTTCGGTATCCTGGGAGAATTTGTAACAATTCCCTTTGAATAATCATTACCATTCATTATTATATATTCCATTCAACTGTCATTTTAAACCCAACTTCACAAACATATCATCCAACTCAGTTCATCATCATTTTCATTGGCATTTTTACATCGAAAAAACTAATTATGGAGACACCATTCGAAAAAGCTAGTAGATGAGATTGTTGTTTCTATCCTTGGCTGAGTTACGGCCAGATCATTACTCAACCCCCTAAGGGCGAAACTATGGTATGTCCCAGGCATGTGCGAAAAAAAGGTTCGGCTGTTGGTCACTTTTGTTGTTGGCCAAAAATCTGGAAGCACTGTACAGGAAGGGAGTGGTGAGTTTGGAGATGTTAGATTTAATCCATGAATATTTTTTGCCAACTTATTTTTGTATTTTTATCCATTTTCAGCAGGATTTTTTCAGGGAGGAAAGTCCAACTAGTGGTTTTCAATCGTTAGTAAAAGCTCGTAGTTTAGGGTATCTGGGAGCTTATATCATGTTGGTGGTATTTAAAATATTTTTTGAAGGCGAACAGATGCGGTCAGGATAGATTAGTTTGATTCAACTGAAGAATTCAGGAATCGATCCCCTGAAGATCACTGATTGTCAACAGCAGCCGCTAAAAAATGTTGGGGGATTTTGTTTTGGAATAAAAATCTCACCAGTCGTCCATGTCCAACCTTTCGTACTGTTTCAAATCACCATGTCCAACCTTTCGTACTGTTTCAAATCACCATGTCCATGTGATTTGGTTGGGATAACGAATTTAATCATAATGATTGTCCTGAACCTGTCAATGTGAAATAGAAATCGGTCTTCTGATTAGTTTAATTCGAATGAAGAATTCAGGAATCGATCCCCTGAAAATCACTAATTGTCAACAACAGCTGCTAAAACAGGTGAGAGGGATTTGGTTTTGGAATAAAAATCTCATCAATCGTCCTCTTCCAACCTTGTGTACTGCTGCAAATCACCATGTTAGAAGATTTAGTTAGGATGACGAATTTGAGCACACTGATTGCCTTGCGCCTGTCAATGTGAAATTGAAATTGCTCCAGTATGTGATTATGCCAATCTTGCCAAGTAGCAACCTCTTTGCAATATTGTAATAGAGTAGGAGTTTTGGAAACAATTATGTAAATGATGCATTGTTTCTCATTATATTGTTGTTTACAATGTTGAATTTGGATGCAAAAATAGTGATATGTTTGAGGGTGCAATATTTCAAGTGAGGGTTTCGATATCATAAGTATAACATTCCATCTTGTTGGGTCGTGTTCGACGAATCTTCCCATTTGGAAGCACTCAGAAATTTCTTATTTTTTAAAAATAATTATTCCACTCAACACAGATTCCAATAAAAAAGGTTTTGTGAAAATAGAAGTTCTGGACTCTAACATGTTTACGATTTCGTAACTTGGATCGCTGATATATTATAAAAAATTAAATTAATATAATCATGTTGCTTGCCTATGTCTCGAAACAAGTTCCGACCTTGGACGTGGCCCAAACTTTATGTCAAATACTAATCAATTTGGTTTCAGTTGTCGGCATATGGCCCCATAAACTTTATTCAATGAAAAATTGGATGAAAATATTCCATATATAATCAAGAAATATGGCCCCATAAATCATTACACTAGGTCGGCATCAGCTCAGATATCAAATTAAGGATAAGTTTATTTTTATTGAGTAATTACGTCACTTACATACCAAACACACCTTCCATATCGGAACTAGTAGTCAATGCATGGTGGAGGCCAACCATGTAACCTCCCAGAAAGAATTCCAGGTCTATTTAACCCCCCATTGCTCCCAAGAAATCTAACCCTCTCACTCCATCTAAACAATTGTTCTTCCTTATTACAATTTTCCTTCTCCATGTTGAACCACCAATTCGATTAGATGGATTTATCATGGTGGGAAGATATTTAAATATTTTTGAAAGTAATCTCTCAGCTCTTTAGATTTTGGATATAAAGAAGCGGTTCTTTTTGGTATATTTTTATGAACACTGTTAGTTTAATGTAGCTACCTATGTTAATAAAGCTTATATTGTCACTAATCTACTTTGCCATAGCAGTTCATTGTTACAACTTATCTGATTTTTTTTGAATTTGCAGTAAACCCTAGACCGTTGTTCTTGCTCGTGTTCGTTGTTAAAAATAGTAACGTACTTTCTTGGGTTTGTGCAGGTGGATCTCATTCTATACAAGGGTGCAATTACAAAGAAAAACCAATAATGTAATGCAGGATTGATCGAAACTAAGTTGCCATTGGGCACAACAAGATTATGAGAACAAGAAATGGAATGTGAGGTAAATTTCATTTGGGCAAATGAAAAACACCTATCTATTTGTGACCTAGTGATTTTGACTAACTTTATGCATCCCCTTATTTTTTGAATATGTTAGGTATGCTTGTAAACCTAGTGTAAAAGGTGATGGCAGCACCAGTTGGTCACTCCAATCCCTCTTTGAAGTTTGGGGGAAATAATAAAATTCTGGCAAGGGCCCTTACAATATACTTTTATACCATTTGCTCTTGTTCATTTACAATACTCATGTTATGTAGTTGAATTTGTATTCAATACTAAGAGTTTTATTTCAAGTTCTTGTCACTAGTGGTTCCTGTGGATATTGTTATTCATTTTGTTTGGTTGTATTGCACAAGGTGTTATAAAAATGGTTTTAGTTTCAATACAAATGTGTACTTATAGCCATGTCGCTATGAACAACTTCTAATTCATAAAATTGGAAAATGACTACAATTTCGGCAGAAGAATCGAAATCGTAACTATCATCAGATCAACAATAAAACATTTAAAAAATACTACTGACCTGAGTTCATATATGACAATTACTATTTCTAGAATCACACCAATTAAATGATTACTTTACCGAGCTTTGTTCCCGTCATGCCAAATTAATTATCGAAACGATGGAACTTCAAAAATTGGACAATTAGACGTCATAAAAAATGAGAATCACGGCGGTATCAACGTCATGGTATTTACTATAACACTACGGTTATACATCGTTGTTCATTGTGGTACGATGAACAACGGGTATGCCAGGGATGACGTGTCAAAATCTTCATCCTATTTCCATTTTAACCACCATTGACACCCTTGTTCATAGAGCATTTTCACCACTTGGTGTTTTAATCAAATCTTGTGATACTTTATTAGAAACAAGCTTTCTAATAAAATCAAGTGTTATTTGAAGATTTAACTTTGTGTTAAGATGTAAATCGCGTGTTTATATGTTAATTAAAATTTTGACACTTCCATTCAAAAAAACTTTTAACACTTAATACATTTTGACATCACTTTGTAATAATGTAATTTCTTATGATCTTAGTTTTCAAATTTTTAACTTACACTTTTATTTTGGTTGATATGTTAGCTTTTCATCGTATCGTCTATAACATTAATATCAAATTTTCTTTCTTTTCGAATTTTAGATTATTAATTAATGCATCTTTTGATGTTTCAGTAGTGTGAAATTGTATTTAAATTTCATTGCTAATTTTTTTGATATCATGGTCACATTTTGGTGTTCGTTTAAGTGTTTTAAGATTAATGTAGATTTCATATGTTTCTATTTCATGTTTAACTATTTTAGTTTGTTTTTTTTAGTGTAGTTATTTGATATTGACTATTTTAATTTGATGTGTATTTTGAAATTTTTATTTGTTGTTTAACTATGTCCATTTTGATATGTATTTATTATTTTTGTTTAAAATTTAACTATTATAATTTTATTTATATTTCCGTTTTTGTTTTTGATGTTTTAACTGGTATACTTGACTTTCTATGATTTTTTTTACTGTAGTTATAATTGAAATAGATATTTATAATGCTTGGAAATGGGCTACAAAGGGTTGGGACGTGTGCAATCTAAATCCAAAACTTGAACTTTCGACCCGACTTTTCATTTTCCTCTACACACAAACAGGTAAAGCACTATGAATCCAGACAACACTACCTGATTAAAACGGAAGCAAGATGCCAAATTACTCTGGAAGGAAGATCATCGAATTATCGTGAAGATACATAACATATCTGTGATAACGTATCTTTCCAATCATGGGCGGATTCGGGGTGGTTGGGATTGTTCTAGATTCCCTGCTCGGGTCTATTGCTTAGTGGTAAAAGTAATTCTTTCATTTTTAAGTGTCGGCTCTAATTCCATTCAAGCTCCTAATATTAAGACTTAAAATATTAATGATTTTTTTTACTAGAATGGGGAAGGATGTTAATTTCTTTGAACTTTGATTCAGATTTTGGATATTTAAAAACTTTGGTATTGTATGAAGTTGCAGCCGCGAGCATCATCCACTGACACATAGGGATGAAGCATCCATTATAACTTCTTTTTTAATTACTAACTCTTAAAATTTGTTCAAGTGTTTTTTCTTGGGTTCTTGGACTAGTGGAAGTGGTCAAGTCTTTATGTCAAATCCAACTATTGATACGAATATGCTTGCGAAAATTTTGAATTGTAGAATTTTTAAGAAGCACTCTTCACGAAAGTTGATCGAAACACCCACTTGAAATCAAGAAGACACAGACAAACTCTAGTGAAGAATACAACTTTATGAACATCACTAACGCAAGAGACTAATTCGCATGAACCTAAGCACTAGTTGCAAAAATCCCTCACTAACTAGCCCACGGGATTAGCTCACGGATTTGAAGAATATTGCTAATTTAATCAACCCACGGGATTAAGTAACAATGAAACGCTCACAAGCAAAGAGTAATAAATCAAATTCTGAATATATGATATTTAAAGTGTAAAGGTAATTAAAATATTGAAAATCATCCCCTATTTATAGTACATTTGAATGGTCTTCAAGAATACAAAGAAGATAAGGATTTGGTAATTCCTGTCAGAAATTGGAATGACTTACGACATATTTTAGAAGCTAAAATCATATTAACTAAAATACCTAATTTAACCTAAATGATGACAAAATTCATCCAAATAAATCAATCCTGGTTGAATTCTTGAATGATTATGTCCTATTTAAACTTAAAAAATCTAATTATAATCAAATCAGAACAGAATATTCTAAACCCTAAAATAAAATATAGCCGAAACTCTTCTAAGCCAACATGGCCTGGTTTATGGCCTTTATTCATAATAATAAAAATAAAATAAAATGATCACCCTACCTCACTAAAAAAAACTCAGTGGGTAAGAGTATAATGGTATCCTCCTAAACTAAGAAAAATATAATAAATATTATTTCTGACATCGTATCATTCCCTCTGTGGTCGAAAAGTTTCGTTCTCAAAATGTGAACGATTTTTAAAAATAAATGGAGATAAACGTCCCACATCATCCCTGCAAAGTCTTTCTAATAAACGGTGACCAAACGGTGACTAAGTAGTGACTGAGATGCCGATGTGGCTTTAACTCGTGAGATAATAAGAAGAAGGTGAGAAAATCATATCAACTAGTGATAAATTAATCACTCACGAGATAATGAATAACTCGCGGTTGGTGAGATGGATCGCGCGTGCAATGCACGCGCTTGGCGGAAATCAAATATCAACTCTGGGTGCGTGTCGTACACACATTGAGGGTAGCAGGTGTGATTGGCTTCTCGGGTGCATGGAATGCACACGCTAGCAGATCTGAAGTTCCAGAGCCGGCCGGAACAGATTTCAGAGACACGATGGATTTCTCACCGGAGCGGTGTTCTTTATGACTATAGTCGATATGATTTTAGCCATCAAAACCATAATTCAATGAAATAGTGGCTGACAATGTTCCATATATAATCAAGAAAACATGGCCCCGCAAATCATTATAATGGATCAGGATAAGTTCAGATATCGAAATTAGAATGGTTCTTTTTTTATTGAGCAATTACATCACATACATACCAAACACACCTCTGATATCAGATCTGGTAGTCGATGCACGGTGGAGGACAAACGTGTAACCTCCTAGAAAAAATTCCAGATCTATTTAACCCTCATCGCATCTCAAAAAACTAACCCTCAAACTCTATGTAAATAATTGTTCTTCCATAGTTTTAGAACAAATTAATTGTGTATAAAAGTACAGTCTGACAAACACGTCCAATAAAATATGTTTCTTTTTCCTTGATTTGAACTAAATTAAAATTGATCAAACTGAATTACAATAATAATTAAATTATTTTAAATTATTAAACCAAAATCAAACCAGCATTAATAAATTAAATTTTACTAAAATAAATCAAACTAAATAATATTATTAATAATATTAACATTTATTAAATTTTATTAAATTTTAAAAGTATAATTAAATAAAGTAAATTAAAATTAAGTAAAATAAACTAAATTAAAATACAGTCAAATTAACAAACATATCTAATTTTCCAAAGCTGGATGAGACGCATGTAGTTTCACTTTTCATTCGTTGATCCTGAATGATCCTCTACCTTCTCTCTAACTTTTTTGTCTTCTCTGTAAACGGTAACCTAACGGCTTTCTGTACCTTCTCCGGCCATCTCACCTGAGACAGTATCAACTCACCGCCGTTGATTGAACCTCCACCACCCCTCCGCCGCCATGGCGACGGCCAAATCGTTCTCTCAAGCTCTTCAATCCCGATCTCCACCGATAGCCAATAGTCTTCCTTGAACCTCACTCTGACAACTCAATATAAAGGGGAATTCTCAGTGATGTACTCACCTGATCAAATTCAGGTTCCCTCACATCATTACTCTAACGCCCTCATTGGTAATTTTCCTAAAGGCCGTCCGAAGATGGAAAGAATCGAAGCAGATTTAAAGACCATAGGATTCTCCGGAAACTACCAAATTGGAGCAATCGACCATAGGAACATCCTTCTCTGGTTCCAACAGAAGGAAGACTACCAGCAATGCTGGATTAAGGAAGTCTGGTCTTTCAGTGGTTCCTTGATGCGGGTGCTCAAATGGACCCCTGATTTCAAACCGCATTTGGAATCGTCAATCGTCCCAGCTTGGATTACGCTTCATAACGTTCCACTATACTACTACAACATTCCATCCATTGAGGCAATCGGCAATCAAATAGGAGCTTATATCAAGATGGATATGGCTACGGAAAAATTAACAAGACCATCGGCAATGAAGCTGTGTGTTCAAATTGATCTGCAAAGTCAGCTGCCACAATCCATAAGGTTAGGCTCCATTCTGGATAGTGATAAGTATGCAATCGAATATGAAAACTTGCCCATGTACTGCTGTCATTGCATGAAGATAGGTCATGAACTAGCTACCTGCAGAATGGCTAATCCTAAGTTGGCTAAAGTATTTAACTCTAGGATTAGGAACCCACAAAAAGAGGGAGTCAATGAAATGGGAATAAACAAGCCAGTACATGAACTCCCTAGACACACCTCAGGTTACACTGTCACACAGAAACAAGGTGAGGCTGAGAACCAGATGCTTAACAAGGCAAATAGTAATATGACGAAGGATAAATACAAGGAGGTAAATAATGAGGGCAAAACATCTGAACCCACTCAAACTGCTGCTAGAACAAGCCCCCCTATTCCTTCACTAGGGGATATCCAGGCACATGGACAGGGAAACACAAACATACAGACACTCACAGATTCCCCGGCTGGGGTGTTAGTGGACAATGAAGAAGGAGAGATGCGGGTTTTGGTGACTCCAGCCCCTTCAAATAGATCATCTAATGCATTCAAATCAAAGGATGACATTACAGGTATCTTTCTACTCTCAAACTCATATGAACAAGACTCTAACAACCTGAAAATGTCTTCACACAGGTCTAGTCCACAAGATGGCAACAGATTCTCGGTCCTGTTAGAAGGGGAAAAATCCGAGGATGATCTCCTTCTCATGGCAGAATCAAGTACTAGAGAGCTTCTCGTGGATGAGGTAAGTGCTACTCAACTAACTGGAAAGGCTAAATCACATAGTGATAATATGGAAAAAGTTAAATCACCGGAATCTAGAAAACGAACTTTGTTTAATAGGCTAAACAAAATGAATTTGAGATCCTCCTCAAAGAGTAAAAATCCAGTTTCCCATGATTAGCACAAACCTAAACATTAGAGGACTAATATGGAACATTAGGGGGTTAGATACATCTTTGGATAGATTAAAGAGGCTACTCACCATTCATAAAATCAGTTTCCTATGCATTTTTGAACCTAAGCACAGTCAGGATCAAATCACTAGCTACAGAATTCAACTGAAGTTTGACAAATGCCACAACTCTACTTCTAATAATATTTAGCTGTTTTGGATGGATAGCATCAAATTAGACATTACTACTGTTAAAGAACAATGCAACTCAGCAAATCTGAGGTCAGGTATTACTAATGACGAAATGAATCTGATGTTCATACATGCTTCAACATGCTTAAAAGAAAGGAAAAAACTTTGGTTAGATCTGGATTTATTTTGTGGGGAAATAAGGTTCTAATAGAGGATTTCAATGCCATGAATTCGGTGGAGGAATATAAGGGCCCTAATAGACCGAATAGAGAGAGTATTGAGGATTTCTCGAATTTCATTAATGCTATGCAGCTTCATCATATACATACAGTTGGCAATACATTCACATGGACAAACGGTAGGAGGCCACCAACAATAGAGAGACTAGATAGGGTTTTAGCAAACCATAAATGGATTGAAAACTTCCCCAATAGCTCAATTCAAACCCTGAATAAAAATACATCAGATTATTGCCCTTTACTTTTCACCATAGGTACTAAAACACCATCTTCCCCAAAACCTTTTAGATTTTTAAATGTATGGCTACAAAGACCTGACTTAAAAGAAATCATAGAACACAATTGGAACTCTCCAACTCAGGAAAAGGGAATGACTAGACTTTTTCATAAATTAAAGAGATTAAAACCAGAACTAAAAAGATGGAATATGGAATGTTTTGGGGACAATCATGAAAATGTTAAAAAGGCAGAAGAGGGACTTAGGGCTCAGGAGATAGCATATGAATGTTCTAATTCTATGGAAGATTTCATAGACCTGAAACATAAGAATGCTATTCTACTGAAAACATTAACTGAAGAAAAATTGTTCTGGCAGCAAAAAGCTAAAAACAAATGGATTAAAGAAGGTGATGCTAACACTAAATACTTTCATGCTTCAGTTAGGCAGAGAAGATCAAAACAAAACATAACAAAGATAAAATCTGAGGCAGGAACTTGGCTAGATAACCCCCAACTTATTGAAAATGAAGCAATTAGATACTTCACTCAACTCTTGAGTGAGGAACCTGATCAGGATGCTGGTTTGTTTAGATCTCATTTTTTAAACCAGATACCTAGTTTAATAACACCAGAAGATAACAGAAACCTACTCAGACAACCTGATCTAGCAGAACTAAAAGAGGTTGTTTTTAATCTTAACCCAAATGGCTCTCCGGGACCTGATGGATACACTGCTGCTTTCTTCACTAATAATTGGGAGATAGTGGGAATGGATATATATCTGGCCACAATTGAATTCATGAAAGGGAAAGGAATCCCCCCGGGTATAGCTAGTTCATGGATTGTATTGATTCCTAAAAAAGAAATACCTGTTTCTTTTGCTGATTTTAGGCCTATTAGCCTGTCTAATTTCATAAATAAGATCTTCTCAAAGCTGATGGTTAACAGGATGAGTAATGTTTTGCCAAGAATCCTTTCAGAAAATCAATATGCATTCACTAAAGGAAAGGAAATGGCAGATAGCATAATTTATCTTAAAGAAATGGCTGTTTTTCTGAATAATAAACATAGACACCCTAATTGCATGCTAAAACTAGATCTGGCAAAAGCCTTTGATAGGGTAAGATGGCAATTTTTACAAGACATCCTCCTACAATTTGGTTTTGATGCTAAATTCACTAGGATCATTATCTCTAACTTATCTTCTTCCTGGTTTTCTGTCCTTATCAATGGTAAGGCAGCTGGTTTCTTTAAACCTTCCAGGGGGATTAAGCAAGGAGATCCCCTATCTCCTATTCTGTTCAATATATTTTCTGAGGCTTTTTCCAGGAGCATCAAATTCTGCATAACAAATAACAAAATGGATAAATTTGTTTTACCTCATTCTGTTAAATCTATTTCTCACTTAAGCTATGCGGATGATACAGTAATTTTCATACAAGCTACTCCCCTTACTCTAACTAGGTTAAAGGCTTTTCTTCAAGTTTTCGAAACAACGAGTGGACAGAAAATTAACTACAGCAAGAGTAGCTTCTATGTTAGCAGATATGCCTCTATAGCTCAAGTTAAAAGGATAAAACATAGACTTGGAATGACTCAGGGAGCTATGCCTTTCACTTATTTAGGAGCTCCCATATTCTTAGGAAGGCCAAAAGCTGCATACTTTCGTTTTCTGTTAGAAAAATGTGATCATCTGCTGGATAATTGGAAAAATAGATGGATAAACCCTGCGGGGAAACTGGTTTTAATCAATGCAGTAATATTCAGCATTCCCCAACATTTGTGGGCTGTTTTGGAGCCACCAAACTCTGTTTTAAAAGCTTTACAGAAGAAAATTTCAGGTTTCCTATGGGGAGAAACTGAAAATGGCATGAAAAAGATTTGGAAAAGCTTAAAAAATATTTTTTTTCCTACAGATCAGAATGGTTTAGGAATTAGAAGCTTTACCGACATAATAAACACTTTCTCATTAAAAATATGGTGGACATTCCAACTAGGTACTACTCCATGGTCACAGCTTCTGTGGTCCTTACCAATGAACAAAAGATCATCACAGAATTGGCTGAGGATTTGTGGCATAAACCTACTAGCTGAAGCACATGTCAGAACAATACATGGAGAAGGAAGGGCAAATTTTTTCACAGCCAACTGGACTAACTGTGGATTCTTGCAAGATTACAGGCATCTTTTAAAGGGAGACATTCCTCCTCACATTTCCATAGCAGATTTTATTATTAATAAATGTACATTGTTACCATTGCTAACTGATTTTCCATCCCACATATTCTCTATCCTACAGGGTGCAACCATTAATAAAGAAAGGAAAGATAGACTTATTTGGAAACCTAATGAGGATGGTCAGTTCTCTTTCAAATCAGCCTATCAGGTGGTCACAAAACAGAGGAGAACAATCAGAATTTTGAGATACATTTGGCACAAGAACACCCCAAGGAAAGTGTCGTTCTTTTTGTGGAAATTATCTAATTCAATTATGCCATTTGATGACATAATTTCGTTCTCCAACATTAGCCTAGCTTCAAAATGCCCTTTCTGTGATAATTGTGATACTATGACTCACTTTTTTAACTCATGTCAATTCTCCATTGCCGTATGGAATCATTTTGAGAGCTTAATCGGTTTTAAAACACAGGACCTCCATACAATTTTTGATAGACTATCTTTCCATTGGACTTCTAAGGGCGATACTTCTATGCATAGTTGCATTTTGATATTACTACCTGCTATAATATGTTGGAATCTGTGGAAGCTTAGGAACAGATTTTTA
>JAULKM010131311.1:0-36278 GCA_032355605.1 Rubia tinctorum
CTTCTAACATAGGAGTTGCTAAGAATAAAATTCGGGAAAAAGAAAGCATTGTATGGGAAATACTTCAGCAAGTTATGCAGGGACATCCTGTATTGCTCAATAGAGCACCTACTTTGCATAGATTAGGTACTCAATAGAGCACCTATTTTGCGCACACACACACACACACACATATATATATTATTAGAACACGATGATGTATTATCTTATATAAGAGTGTAATGCTATCTAAGTAAAAACAATAAAACACAATGTTATAATACTATGTTATATACTTCTCCCGTCACACTTTATATTGCTTAATTTGGCTTTTGGAAGTCAAGTGCATCAATGTTTAAATATTAATATCTTTATTTTTATGTATAAAAAATCTGGAAAAAGTAATATCTTAAAAATATATGTTACAATGAATCCAACAACCTATAACATGTTAATAATTTTACATATACAGTATTAGAATTTAATGGTACGTTTGACTTGCAAAAGTTAAATTAATGAGTATGAAGTGGGACGGGGGAGTATAAAATAAGTTATAACACACAAGTTATGTGTAACAATATAAATACAATATCATCTTTTATATTATAAGTTAATTCAGTTACTTACTCTGTGTAAATAATAAAATATAGGCGTATCAAAATATATTTTACAACATTTTGTATGATATGCGTGTCAAAAAAAATAGTCAAGACACTCAGTTAACCGAATCGTCATGTCGATCAAAATGGAAAATTCGAGTGTCAACTTATACGATCCCTACTCGGACACGACACAAAATCCGAGTCTGGGTAGCATAGTGCACTACCAAGTAAGAAGTTTGATGATTGTTGAAAAGACGTCGGTGTGATTATTCCTTCCAATTAGGTCGGAAGGGAGAAATTTTGGGTTTCCTCTCTAATTCTAGAACGCTTTATTGATGAAAGTGGGAGATGTTTCTAGTATATTGGGGATGTATCTAGAATACCCCTAGAAGGCTTTAAGCATTTATTATGGTAGTTGATGGAGATTGAAAAGAACTATAGAACTTCAATGGTTCAACTATAAATAGAGGTGTTAGAGAAGACTTCATCATTGAATCTTAGTGAATCTAATCCAATCCAAAGCCACTTCGATTTCTTCTAGTGTGAGAGATCCACTCTTAGAGTGAAGTGTTTAAAAAAGATCTACATCATCTCTAGATAGAGAGTGATCAGTGATCACCATAGTGTAAGAATCATTGTAATCTATCCAATTTAGGTGAGACATTTGTAACCTTACTTTAGTCGCATATAGTGGAAAAGTGAGACTACATAGTCTTACGATTTTTTCCGATTTGAATTTTCCGTGTAATTAAATTTTAATATCCCATTTTTCTTTCTTTTGAATAAATAATCTAAATCACACAAAAAGAAAAATATTTTTTTTCCAACATATTTGAACTAAATTAAGTTCAACTTATACCATAATAAGACCAGACTCTCGTTGTTTAAAACAAAGTTAATTAAGCTTCCTTCTTTAAGTGAATTGGATCTAGGTTCATGAATAATTCACACTCTCTAGAGAGGTAAAAGATTCAAACTAAACTTTCAAAAATATATATAAAAAGCTCCCTTCATTAATATTTGTCCCAAGAATCTCAGTATTCCTCACAGCTTAAACTAATTAGTATCACTCAGTCCGTCAGAGTAATTGAATAATTTACTTTTAACTCGGTATTTTATACAAATTGATATGACTGAAAATAATTATGAAAGGTAGAGATATTTTGAAAAAACGATGGGCTCATTCAAAAAGTTGATAAAAAGAAAACATTGTAGAAATTTATAACATGTTCTTTACCATTTGTGTAAAAATTAAAATGTGTCATTTTGGTTCTGTTTGGCAGAGCTTTTAAACTGCTGTGCTTAGAAGCAAAACATGTTTTAGTGTTTGGTAAATTGCTAAAAATTAGCTTATTTTGAAAGCAGAATGTATTTTTGGAGGAAAAGCACAAGCTGGTCTCCTCCTATTTTCAAAATAAGCCAACTTTGCTTATAAACACAGCTCTACCAAACAGAGCCTTTATGTATGATGGACGATAATAGAAAGTGACCTAATTTATATGGGACGGAAGGAGTATATGTTTTTTAAAAATAAAATAAAATTCACTTAGTACTCTCTCGTTTCAAAATAAAAATAAAAAACTAGTACTCCTTCCGTCCCATCAGTTTTGGTCACTTTACTTTTTCAAAGTCAAATTTAGTAAATTTTGACGATTAATATAAGTTAATATATATATATATATATATGATAAAAATATTATGTGAGACATTATTAGATTCATTTTAACATTTATTTTTTAATATCAAAATTTTCATGCGGAATTGATATATGTAGATAGATATATTAACAGTAAAATGATCATTGAATAACTTGAAAAAATTGAGTGGCCAATAATAATAGACGGTGAGAGTATATAACTAATTTCCTCCCAGGTGTTGTATTTGTTTTACTATTTGAATTAACATTATGTCAGTTTTGTCTCTTGATAATGTATGGGTTTAACGGCTCAGTAATTATAAAGAAAACAGGAACACACGGCCTGCATACTCAGGGACGCTACTTGGGTGTGAGGTCAGGTAGGTAGCATCTTGATGGACGCTGATGGGACAACTCCAGTCCCATCAGTCCCATCAACCACCAAACCACTTATAACGAGGAAGAATGTACAAGGTAATATTTTTACATTAGTATACTATTCACTTAGATATGCTTCTACGTGCCTTCTATGGCTAACGGGAGCGTCGGAGCAGGCACAACCGTGGGCCTGATTAAAAAAAAATTATTTTTAACATTGACATCGTCTGTGGGGATCGCAATAATCTTTGAGCATCCACGCAGCTTGGAGAAGATGGAGGCATGGATGCCGAAAATTCTGTACAACCAGGTGATAATAGAAGACGTAACGCAGGAGGATGAACCCGCCCCGATGCTGACGCTGAGGGAAGAAAGACACCAAATCCACACGGTGGATGAAGTGGCAAACAACTCAGAAATCCTTTAAACGATAATGGCGTACTAGAAAGAGATGGTGAACAGACTAAAGGAAATGGAGGATAGGCAGCCGCAGTGCAGGAGACATGACGTGCACCCGACAAAGCTTTTCCCGGAACAAGAGAGAAATTCCGAGGTGCCCACCAGAGAAGGGAAAGTGTCGCAGATGGTTCAAAGTGGGCCGGGGAGAAAGAAAAGTACTGCCTCTTTGGGAAAAAAAGACGAATTGGAGCAGAAGAAGTAGTGGCAGACTGCTAATGGAGAAAATGTTATGTACCACATCAGAGGAATAAAGAACAGACCGGGAGAAAGGCACCGTCAAAAGGAGAAGAGGGCCTAGATAGGCAGGCTAGGGGTTCACGGTTTACCAGACGGATACAACTGTTTACGGCAGACCCAAAGTTGAAAATACCAATGAACTTGGGTCAGTACAATGGTGAGGCTGACCCTGAGGACAATTTGCAAACCGTTTGTACAACCATGACCACTTTTGCGACACCACAAGCTATATGTTGCAAGGTGTTTGCAACCAACCGGACAGCTGCGGCCATGGTGTGGTTCAGGAACTTGGAATATGGAACGATAGATAGCTTCAACTAGCTAGAGAAAAATTTCTTAACCCGTTTCATGCAAATGAAGAAGTTTCAGAAAACAAGATCAGAGTTACTGGCCATCAGGCAGAAACTAGCGGAGACGCTGTCACCGTATTAGGAGAGATTCAATGATGAAGAAAATCGGGTGGAGGAGAGGAGCCGCCAGTTCCTCATCGACACGTTCGTGAACGGTCTCAGGCATGAGTTGTTGTTGCGGGATTTCACCCTGGACCCACCATCAACTATTGATGAGTTGATGAGAAGAGTTGGAAATTTTCACATGGCTAACCTGGTGGATAAAAGGAGGAAGGAAGCATTAGGAGGTCGTAGTCAACACAAAACTGAGAGAGACAGTTTGGAAGGAAGGACTAAGAAAATGGGGGCCGATCGGACATGTAGCAGGTAGAAGTCCAGCAGGTTCAAAAGGCCAGAGAGAATTTTCACCCCTCTAATCAAAATACCCAGAGATATTTTCGGCCTATATGCAGGAAAAGGCATCTTGGATGTTCCACCAAGGATGAAGATACCACCAGAGAATAGGAATAAATCCCAGTTTTGTGAGTACTATGATGACCACGACCATGACACGAACGACTGTATTCACCTGAAGCACAACATAAAGAATGCAGTGCAGAGCAGGGAACTGGCGCATTTGGCAAGAGCGTGAAGGATCACAACAATGCTACTTACCAGGGCAAAAATAAGTATGGAGGATTCCGTAGACAACAGGACAATCGGGGTAGGACAAGGAGCCTTGAAGGGGAGCGAAGACCGGATAAGGAAAAGGAGGTGGCCAAAGCCAAGAAAGTTGATGAACACCGCAAAAGACGGAAAGAATACCCCCGGTGAAAGAGAAAGAGAAGCTATGGTAAGAGAGATATATGCCATCATAGGTGAAAGTGCAGGAGGAAGGAGTGAGTCACAGCGAAAAGCACGCTGCAGGCAGACCCCCACATCCAACGCCGAAGGAAAGGAAGCTGGGAGCAAACAAAGCAATAACATTTGATGATAGTGACCCGATACCAGACAGGCCAGCAGGCGCAGACTTGGTGGTGATAACAGCCAGGGTAATTTATAAGAGGATACATTGGGCATATGTCGACGGAGGGAGCTTCACAAAAATCATGTATTAGCATTGTTTTGAAAAATTGGATGAGAATGCCAAGAGAAAGTTGGAACAGACGAGCATCCCATTGGTAGATTTCGCAGACAGGACAGTAAGGTCGGAAGACACCTTACTCTTCCCAGTCACGGTGGGAGAATGTGAGAGAAGTAAAATGGTAGACATGAAATTCATAGTAGTAAGGGCAAACAGTCCCTACAACTTGATACTGAGCAGGCCGACGCTAGCATTGTTAAAGGACATAGTGTCTACCCTGTACCTGTTGTTGAAGCTCCCAACTAGGGAAGGAATAGCCACAATAAAGAGAGACCAACAGAGAGCCAGAGAGTGCCACAAAATTGCGCTCAGTAAGAGGAAATGGTAAAATGAAGGCATGAGCTGTGAGACACGGGTTAACAAAGCAATGTCTGTCAGGTTAATCATGGAAGGAAACGATCCATCAAAGATGGGCATGGAAGTGGAGACGGTAAGGCTGAATGAAAGATGGTCAGTGCAGATAGGAACCAATCCCCCAGCTCAGGTGAAAGACAAGCTGATAAAGATCCTAGAGGAAAATAGGAGAGCTTTCACCTGGAAGCCGGAAGATATGACGGGTTTATCGAAGGATGTAGGCTGTCATGAGCCGATAGTGGACCCCTTTTACAGGCCAGTCAACCAAAAATGAAGGATGTTGTGCAGGGAAAGGAATGAAGCAGTTAACATAGAGGTGGCCCAGCTAGTTGCAGCGGGGATCCTAGAAGAAATTCTTTATCCAACCTGGCTAGCCAATCCAGTGCCGGTTGAGAAGAATTATGGCAGCTGGAAGATGTGTGTAGACTATACAGACTTGAACAAGACCTGCCCAAAGAACTGCTACCCATTGCCGGTCATCGACATGAAGGTAGACGCTCTCGCCAACTACCCAATCAAATGTTTCCTCGATGCATATAAGGGATATCACCAGATCTCAATGCTAGAGACTGATGTAGAGAAAACTGCATTCATCATGGAGAAGGGGGTTTTCGGTTACCGTATGATGCCTTTTAGCCTGAGAAACGCAGGGGCAACATACCAAAGGGTGGTGGATAAAGTTTTCTAGAAACAGATTGAAAGAAACCTAAAGGTATATATGGATGGCATGGTGATAAAAAACAGCTAGTATGAGACTTTCGTGGAAGACGTCAGGGAGACCGGGATGAAGCAGAACCCAGCTAATTGCCAATTCGAAGTGGGAGCAGGGAAATTCCTGGGGCACATGGTGTCAAACGAGGGCCTGCACACCAACCCAAGAAAGATAAAGGTGATTTTAGAAATGAAATCACCAAGCACGGTGAAGGAGGTTCAAAGCCTGAATGGGAAACTGGTAGCTATGAATCGTATTATGTCACGGGGAGCTGAAAGGGCACTCCCATTTTTCAAAATGATGAAAGGGTGTGTAGAAAAAAAGGGGATGGTGCAATGGGGAGAGCTATAGGAGAAGGCATTTGAGGAGCTGAAAACCTACCTGAAAGATCTTCCAACGCTGACCAGTCCAAAGAAGGGAGAAACCCTATACTTGTATGTGGAAGCAAGCGATGAGGTTGTAAGTGGGGTGCTGGTTAAGGAAGAAAACAAAATCTAGTGACTGGTATATTTTGTCAGTCGGGCTCTTCAGGGCCCCGAATAGAGGTACACATGTTAGGAGAAGTTAGTGTTGGCCTTGGTTTATGCAGCAAGGCGGCTAAAGCAGTATTTCCAAGTGCACCTTGTGGTGGTCCTAACGAATCAACCACTCAAAGAGATACTGACCAAGCCGAGAAGCTCAAGGAGACCAATGAAGTGGGAAGTTGAGCTGGGAGAGCACGCCATTGAATATGCCCTAAGAAGAGCAATTAAGGGGCAAGTGATGGTAGATTTTTTAGCAGAAATGCGAAGGAAGGAAAGATGAAAGGAGCTGTAGTAAAAGGTGAGCCCCAGCCTGCGAGTTGGGGTGAGAAAAAAGGATATGGATGTATGGAAGTTATACGTTGATGGAGCATCCAGAGTGGAGGGAGCATCCGCGGGCCTGGTTATATTATACTTGGAAGGAGTGGAGTTTACCTATGATCTACGCTTGAGGTTCCCAGCCTCACATAATGAAGCTTAATGTGAGGCGCTGATTACAGGCAGGAAAATAATAAGGAAGTTTGGAGCAAAGAAATTGCACGCCTACGGAGACTCGATGTTGGTGGCCAACCAGTATAGTGGGCAGTATACTGCTAAGGAGCCGACAATGATGAAGTACATGGACAAAGTCAGAAGCCTGGTGGCTGAATTCAAAGAGTTTGATGTTACCAGAGTCCCGAGGTCACAACACACCAGGGCAAACGCGTTGAGCAAGCTGGCCTCCTCAACTCATGCGAACTAAACCAAAACAGTGCTGGTTGTGGAGCTAGCCTGCAGGTCAACAGATGCAAGACAGGTAGCGGCGGTACATGAATTAGTGTATGATTGGATCACCCCTATTTGCAAGTACCTGGAGCATGAGGAGCTCCCAACAAAGGAAAAGGAAGCAAGAGCAACAAGAAGAAAAACTTTACAGTATGGTGTTCGAGGCGGGCTGCTGTACAAGAGGGGCTACACATAACCCTGACTTAGATGCATAGGTCCAGAATTGGAAGACTTAATTCTAAGGGAAATTCACGAACAAAGCTGTGGCGGTTATCAGGGAGCAAGGAAAATGGTGTTGCAGGCAGTAAGGACAGGATACTATTTGCCAACCATGAGAGAAAATTCAGAAAGATGGCTAAGGAATGTCTTAGGTGTCAGGAACACGCGAAAATGCAGAAGCTTTCGGCTGAGCGAATGACCAACATAAGGTCACTCTGGCCCTTTGCAAAATAGGGGATTGATACTGCATGACCATTCCCGGAGGCTGTGGGAAGAAAGAGATTTTTACTTGTGGCAATTGATTACTTCACAAAATGGGTGGAGGTGGAGGCCGTAGCAAGCATAACAAGAAGACAAATTACAACTTTTGCCTGGAGGAGCATAGTGTATAGGTTCGGCATCCCGAAAGTAATTGTCAGCTACAATGAGAAACAATTCGTTCACGAACCTTTCAGGTTATGGTGTACAGAATTGAACATAAGGCAGCAGTTCACTTCCGTAGCACACCCGCATGAAAACGGGCAAACAGAAATGACTAACAAAACGATTGTTCAAGGGCTGAAAAGGAGGCTGGGACAAGCCAAATGAGAGTGGGAAGAATAATTAATGAGTGTGATGTGGGCATACATGACTATGCCAAGACCGCTACAGGAGAGTCTCCGTACATGTTATGTTTTGGAACGGAGGCGATAATTCCCCCAGAAGTGACAACACCCAGTAGGAGAGTAGCAGAATCACTAAGCCAGGAAGAGAATGAAGAGGCCATAAGGGAAAACTTGGAGGTCCTGGATGAACTAAGGGAGAAGGCAACATTGAAGGAAGCAACATACAAATCCTCAATGGAGCAGCACCACAATATCAGGGTGCGGGCAAGATCCTTGAAAGTGGGGGGAATTAGTGTTAAGGAATAATGAAGCAAGTAGAGCCGAGGGTCAGAAGAAGCTAGATGCTGTGTGGTAGGGCCCATACAAGGTGACTGAGATGCTGGGAAAGGGAGCATACAAAATGGATACGATGGATGGAAGATCAATTCCTAGAACCTGGAACATAGCTAACCTGAGAAGGTACTACGCTTGAAGCGATTGTAAATATATGAACTTGTGATAATTTCTTTTGGGGCTATTTAAATGTGACGGGCAGGCGAGACGGGGTTCCTGAAGGGCTCAAATTTGTTGAAATCCTGTGAAAGGAAGATGATCCTGAGGAAACCTCGATCTACGTCTCTGCCCCCATTTTTGGGTAATGCTTCCGATGAGTGCGGGATAATAAATAAATGAACCTCTGGCCGCATCCAGCGCCTGAGAAGGGTCCGATTAAAGCTAAAGTTGTCATGCTGGCGCATACCGCCAGCGTAAAATGCAGGTCAAATCTCAAAGGGGCTAAAGAAATGAACCTCCGATCGCACCCAACGCCGGATAAGGGCCCGATTCAGGCTAAAGTTTCCGCGCTAGCGCAGACTGCCAGTACAAAGTGTAGGTCGAATCTCAAAGGGGCTAAAAAATGAACCTCTGGCCGCACCCAGCGCCGGAGAAGGGCCCAATTCAGGCTGAAGTTTTCGCTCTGCTGCAGACTGCTAGCGCAAAGTGCAAGCCGAATCTCAAAGAGGCTAAAGAAATGAACCTCTGGCAGCACCCAGTGCCGGAGAAGGGCCGATTTAGGCTAAAGTTGCAGCGCTGGCGCAGATTGCCAGCCCAAAGTGCAGGCCAAATCTAAAAAGGATTAATGAAATGAACCCCCAACCGCACCCAGTGCCGGAGAAGAGCCCGATTCAGGCTAAAGTTGTCGCGCTGGCGCAAACTGCTAGTGCAAAGTGCTGGGCGAACCTCAAAAGGGCTAAAGAAATGAACCTCCGGCCGCACCCTGCGCCATAGAAGGGCCTGATTCAGCCTAAATTTGTCATACGACCACAGACTGCTAGCACAAAGTGCAGGCCGAATCTCTAAGGGGATAAAGATATGAACCTCCGGCTGCTCCCAACGCCGGAGAATGGCCCAATTCAAGCTAAAGTTGTCGTGCTGGCGCAGACTACCAGAACAAAGTGCAGTCTGAATCTCAAAGGCGCTAAATAAATAAACCTCCAACTGCACCCAACGCCGGAGAAAGGCTCGATTCAGGCTAAAGTTTATGTGCTGACGCAGACTGCCAGCGCAAAGTGCTGACGCAGACTGCCAGCGCAAAGTGCAAGGCGAATCTCAAAGGGGCTAAAAAATGAACCTCCGGCCGCACCCAGCGCTGGAGAAGGGCCCGATTCAGGCTAAAGTTGTCACGCTGGTGCAGACTACCAGCGCAAAGTGTAGGACGAATATCCAAGGGGCTAAATAAATGAACCTCACACCGCACCTAGTGCAAGAGAAGGGCCTGATTTAGGCTAAAGTTCTCGCGCTAGCGCAGATTGCGAGTGCAAAGTGCAGAACGAATCTCAAAGGGGCTAAATAAATGAACCTTCGACAGTACCCAATGTTGGAGATGAGCCCAATTCAGGCTAAATTTGCAGCGTTGGCGCAGACTGCCTGCGCAAAGTGCAGGACGAATCTCAAATGGGCTAAAGAAATGAACATGTGCCACACCTAGCACCGGAGAAGGGCCCGATTCAGGCTAAAGTTGTCTTGCGGGCACAGACTCCTAGCGCAAAGTGCAAGCTGAATCTCAATGGGTCTAAAAAAATGAACCTTCGGCTGTACCCAGCGCTGGAGAACGGCCTGATTCAGGCTAAAGCTGCCGCGCTGGATTCGGGGGAAGGATATGAGGAAAAATCATAATTCCTGGCCAATGCTGGAGTCGAGTAAGCATGAGCCTTACATCGGTCAAAGCCTAGATGCTGGCCCTAATAGCTAGCACAACAGGAAGCCAGGTTTCACAAGACAAACATCGCAAAACATCGACGACAGTTGAACCAGGTGTAGGTTGAAGCTACAAATGCTGACCCTGGCAGGAAGCATGACTACAGGCTGAATTCCAAAGATAAAAAAGAATAAGGGCTCCGGCAACGATAACGCTGATCGGACAGAAGCATGTTTAAACATCAAATACAACTAAAGGCAAAAGAAAAAAAGATTCAAAGTTTGTTACCAAAAGGTTAACAACAAACCAATAATTGTTTCATCCCTCAGTAGGGGAATAGAAAGAAACGGAGAAAAATAAAAAAAATAAAGAGAGAAAAAGAAGTCCTCTTTCTTCAGGGCTTCCTGTTACCAACCTCCTCTTAAGCCTCCTCGATGGCCATAACTCTAACCTCTTCACCTTCACCCCTCACCCCTCACACTGACTTGCCCGACTTTTCCGTTCTTCTTCGAGTTGCCGACAACTTGAGCAACTTCTTCAGCAGGGACCACCGTATCTTCAGCCGTTTACTGGGTCCCGCTAGAAGAATATGCATCAATCTCAGGGGGGATACCATCGGGGGTTCAATTTTCCAGTTCTGCCAATGACATTCCTGGGTGCAGCTGCGAGAAGTACTCAGTGAAGTTGTACTCTCGAAAAGGGATAAAGGCATCACCAAGACCAGCTCGCAATTGATCTTCATCCTCAGTGCGAGAGTAGAGGTCAATGACCCTCATCAACGCACCGCTCAGTGTCTTGTTGGTCCACTCTTGGCCTTAGCACGGTACATGGAGCTCTGCAAAGAGCCGTTGACACCCTTCTCCAGCTCCAGATCCTATTCCAGCTCCATAACACGACGAGCCTGAGAATTCAGGGAAGCCAGGTCGCACTTCAGCTAGCCGTTTTCCGCCCACAAGCTGTTGATTTCTTCCTGCATGGCTCTGGCGGAGCAGAGGTACTAGAAAAAGAAAAGGAAAATGAGTAAGCACAGTACAAAGCAAAGGAAAAGTAAATAAATGAAGAAGAGGGAAGAACAAACCTCATGAACGGCCGCAGCTGACCAGTCGGCCAAAGAATTGGTGCCACCGACAGTCAAAGAGAGTTCGTGCAACTAGGCATTGAAGTGCGGAATGAGAAGGACCAGGAAAACTAGCTCGGTCCAGGCAGAGGCGCTGCATAAAGGGCCTGGAGCAGATCTCTTGGAAGAGGAGTTATGCACGAATGGAGGCGAGGCAGGGATTGCTGGAGCAGGCCGGGTTGCCAGAGTATGACCTTGCTGGTCGGAGGCAGGTGTCTGTGGAACCTCCTCTGAAAGGATGGTGCATGGAGGCAGGCTGGGACCTGTGCCACTATCTTCTGCTCTCCTCTGCTGCCTACGACGGGTTCTCTTCAGAGAAGGTTCGTCCTCATTGACCTTAGAGTCAGAGACGATGATTGCCTCCACTTTTTGGTAGACGACGCCATCCGCGTCGTCAACATTGGAGGCAGGATGGTTGCTCCCGGCTCGACAAGGAAGCCTTGACAGGTCCCCGAGAAAAGCAGCCACAGACATCTTTGCAAAAAGAAAAGGAGAAACATCAATAGTTTACAAAAAAAGAAGGGGGATAAATGGGTGGTAAAAACAAAGAAAGGGAGAACTACAGACATAGTAGATAGCCCAACCAAAGTAGTAAATACCGCTCAAGTTAGTGAGGCCCTCGTTGGGGGGAATGGTGTCAGGAAAATATGGTAGGCCGACGACGCGGAGGGTAGAATCATGCAATAGATGGTCCAAACTGAAACTCAAGACTTCAAGGTGGAAGATGGATGGTTGCAGAGGAAAATGTTCAACAGCAGAGGGACGAGAACCCCGCCCTCTCTCCGACCCTGAGGGCTAAGTGACTCTCTCCTCATTAGCAGGGCCCAGGACGATCTCCTCGTCCAGAAAGATGAACCGCCTATTTAACTCATTACGAGTGGGAAGATCAGTCAACAGTTTGGCCCCATCCTACCAGAACTTCAAGAAGGTCCAGTCCGGAAGCATACTGGCTGAATGGCCAAATACGCGGAACAGAGTTATGGAAGGTTAGATTCTTAAGAGGCAACACAAGAACTCAAAGCCTAAAATGACCCTAACAGAATTTAGGGTGATAATGTATGGGTCTAATCGGCCCAATAGGTATCAAGAAGTGTAAATAAATGACCTACTCTCCATGGATGCTGCCTGTCTAGCAGGACCGCTACCTGGGAGAGAAACGAAGCAAGTACAACACGTGGGTAATGATGAGATAGCTCTAGTCCTATCATCCACCTAATTGCATATAACAAGGAAGAGTACCATACATAAGGTAAGATTTCCTAAATCAGTCTTCTATTCACTTTGATACTCCTCTACATGATTCCCATGGCTAACAGGATCTTCGGAGCAGCGCGACCCTGGGCCAGCCTGCCTGACCTTTCTCTAACTGTCTTGTTGGTTCATATGCATATTGGGCTAAAGGTGATCGACATCAGAGATACTACAAATTTTGGTATTAACATTGGGGCTGTTTGTGGGGATTTTGCAAAAAAAAAAACATTAAACATCCACGCAGCTCAAAGAAAATGGAGGTACGAGAACAGGTGAGCCTATACAACTAGGTGGAAATGGAGGACGTGACACAAGGGGATGAGCCTGCCCCGACGCTGATGCCGACCGGAGAGAGGCATTAATTCCGCACAACGGAGGGGGTGTTGAACAACTTGGAGATTATTCATACAATAATGGCATCTCAAGGGGAGGTGATGAACAGGCTAAGAGAGATGTAGGATAACTAGCCCCGACGGAGAGGGCCTGACGTGCGCCCGACGGAGCTTTTCCCGGAACAACAGGAAGATTCTGAAGCACCCACGGGAAGGGAGAAGGCATCACAAATGATCCAAAGCGAAGCAATAGGGGAAGTGAGAAGTACGACTTCATCAAATAAAAATAAACCAGGTGGAGCCGAGGAATCAATGGCAGACCATGAATAGAGAGAAGGTTATATACCACTCCGGAGAAACAAAATGTCGAGTGGAAAAACGCAAACGGAATCACAGAGAAGGGAACACGGTGAAAGGAAAATTATAAAGGATATGAACAGGTGAAAATATAAAGGAAGATAAAATAGACAAGGGCAGTTAATTCCCTCGACAGACAGGGTGACAAAAAGTAATGATAACCGCCTTGGGAGAGAGCAAAATTACGCAGCTAGCGTGTAGGAAACCATCAGAACAGGAACGTGGCGAACATCCAGACATGTAGCGTAACCGTCAATGAGTCCATTAATAAAAAGGAGATCATGTGTTGGCGGGTGGTTTCAAAAACCAAAAAGGAGTGCCAAAATACCAGGGACGCTACCTGCTCCTAGGAGCACTACCTATTCCCTAGGACGCTACCTGCTCCCTGGTAGTCACGATTCAAAGGCAAGAAAAACCCATCTTTGACACAGCCATTGGCCTGAATGTCCATCGACTTGGTCAGGCTATTGACAAGGGGGACCATTGCCTGCATACTCAGGGACGCTACCTGGGCGTGAGGTCAGGTAAGTAGCGTCTTGATATGCGCTGATGGGACAGCTCCAGGCCCATCAGCCATTAAACCAATTATAATGAGGAAGAGTGTAAGAAACAAGGTAAGATTTTCCTATCATTCTACTATTCTACATGGCTTCTATGGCTAACATGAGCATCGGAGCAGGCACGACCCTGGTCCCGCCTTCCTGACCTCTCTCTGCATGTCTTGTAGGTTCAGGTGCATATTGGGTTGGTCTGGATCATCGCTAGACATACTAAATTTTTGGTTTTAACATCTCTTGCACGTTCTTGTTCAGATTTCTAATTAAAATAGTACTCCATCTATCCCAAATTAATCTGCATACTTACTATTTGAAAGTTAATATTATCAAACTTTGACCACATATTTGAATAAATATATAAATATTAACTTTTTATTTGTGGTTATTATACGTTGTTAAACATATTAGTGACTAAATATATTTCTTAAATATCGTGAAAAATATTCTGTGAAGTTTAATGTGGGGAAAAGGAAGTATAAACGTTAATCAATGCATCTACTTGCAGTATGTCAGAGAATTCTGTCTTTTTTGAAGTACTACATATTATTTATTTTTAGGATAAATAATTTATAATTCTAACTTTATGGTGAAAGTGCCAATATAACTCTACAATCTCAAAAAGTGTCAATTTAACCCAAATTAATTATTGTATGTGCTAATCTATCCCTAACTTTCAATAAATTTGTGCCGATATAACAAACTCCCTAATTCCCCTGGAAGTCCGACAATGAAAAAAATGGAATACCTAATATACCCTTGACTAAGTAGTTGAAAAATTAATACCCATAGTACTCCTAATTTTTCTTCACCACCACTCATCCGGAAATGCCTCCGACATAGCCATCCTGTCCACCACCACCTTTGGCAGCCACCACATCCGCACTAGTAGAGTGCCTTCTATTAAAGGCAACAGTAGAAGGTGGTTTTAAAGTTTTTGCCAAAAAATGCCTTAATTGGACCTTTTCGAATTTGGAAACTCCTATTTGGTTTCCGAAATTGAAATTAAAGGCGGTTTTGGGTCGATTAAGGGCGGTTTTTCAATAACCGCCTTTAA
Organism: Rubia tinctorum; assembly: GCA_032355605.1. Classification (NCBI taxonomy): domain Eukaryota; kingdom Viridiplantae; phylum Streptophyta; class Magnoliopsida; order Gentianales; family Rubiaceae; genus Rubia; species Rubia tinctorum. Next base: position 14,785 of record JAULKM010131311.1, read on the forward strand.
TTAGGGCTAATTAAAGGTGGTTCAAGGCCGCCTTTAACTAACCCTAATTAAAGATGTTTTTTTCAAACCGCCTTTAAGATGACCTTTTCCGAGGTCGGAAAGTAGGAACGAAAGTGTTTTTGAGTTTGGAAAACACGTGGTTTCCATAGTACAAAGAGCAGATACATTTTCCGAACATGTTAATTGTCTGTGTCCACATTCCGAGTTCAATTTGTTTATCATCTCTTAATTTATATGAAAAACTTTTATGAGTTTAGAAATGACCCAACTTTTTTTTAAAATGCGCCCATTTCATTAAATGCCACAAAACCTTAAAAAATTGAAGAATAAGCTCAATTATTCCTTACCCATTGTTGGATATTGCACATGCTTCTAGTAACATAGAAAAGAAATTTAGTTCTTGAAATTATTCAAATTTCATTCAAATTCAAAACTAGAAATTACGTCATAAAGTCTAGTACTAGTAACATAAAATTCAAAAGTAATCTTAAATAAGAATAACAGAATTAAGTCTTGAAATTTCATTCATCGACATCTTCAATGTCGCCAGTTGAAGTTGATCGGTATAGTGGTTGTCGGGAGCTTGATGCGAGGTGGCGTTCATAAGCTCACTGAGATTTTTCAAGAAACCTAATATTTGCCTTCATGGTGCAAAATTTCTTGCTCATCCATTTGTAGCAATTCTTGAAACCTTTCAAGTATGACTTTTCAGTACTTAAAAAGTATGGCGACCAACATATGAATTATTTAAATAATAAATCAAACACAAACAATGAAGTGAACTAAATTGACGTAAACTCATTTGTGACTAACCTTCCTTAATTCGTGGCCTCTTGCTCGGCTTGGGAGCTTCCGTGGTCTTATAAAACCACTTACGACCATGAAACACCCAACCCTTGTTCTCAAAGTAAGTCTTGTCAAAAATACTTTGCCCCTCCACCTCCTTAAATCAACCCCTCAACATTCTTCAAATGCGAGTGATTAAAATCTCCTATGGTAGGCGTGTCAATACCTTATTCGACATTGCAAAGTGTAACATATGCCTAAATATAACCTCCCCGAGATTGATTTTTCTACCCTCAATTATTAAATAGAATAACATAAGGGTTGGGTAATTAGGCTTGGTTAAGTGTCCGCCCGGGGGGACCAAACTCCTATTAATGATCTCATACGTAATACGTTGGTCTATGATCAAGGGTTAGATCAAAGGTCTCAGATCTACCGTTGTTGAAGTACCTCTCACTACGCTCCACGGGGTCAGTGCAGGGGTAATAAACTTCTAGCCCACTTCTCTTGATTGGAGCAATCATCTAACGGACCATCTAGATCCTTCGGAAAAATGAATTTTGGGTGTGTGTGTTTATGGGCTGTCTAATAGCTTATTAGTAATCCATTGGCTAATTGGGATGTCAATTCCCCCAATCCTAGTACCATAATCCACATTCCCCAATTCACGCAAATTAGCATAAAATTGGCAAGTCAAATCAAAATATACTTTTTCATTACAAGAAATCAAATTCTCAACGTGTTGTTCACTAAATGGTTTCAGAGGAACAACCAACCCGATAACTAGGTACTCATTAAAGTTGGCAATAAATGTATCTACTAACTCCCCCTTCTCACATAATGCATCATAGTGATTTTGAGAAAATTGAGAGACGAAACTTCTTTCATCGAAGCAGGGATTGTGAACGGTTGAACGAGATCTTGGAATTCCACGGCTTGAACCTCCCCTAGCCATGACAAAATCTTGGTGGGTTTAGCAAGAATTGAGGAAATGAGGGTTGTTTGCGAGTTTGTAAGTTGGCTAGAGTTTGGAGATTTGGGGTCAATTGATGAAATTGTATTCAATCCCCTTTGTTTTAATACATAGAGCTTTCTGAGTTTGGAAAGCTAGAGTTGTCTCTGTACATTAGGGATACGAATAGTTTCTAAGTTAGGAAATGAATTTATTTGAAGAAATAGGCTCTTGATTTTTCCAGAAGCTGCCTGGAAATGTTGTACGAGCTCGGAAACATATTTTTTGAGTTCGGAAACTTCATCGTACCTATGAGTCTAAATCAGAATATTTGTTTCCGAATTTGTAACCATGTTTGGTCCATATATGCAAAGTAAAGATACATTTTAGAGCTAGGAAATGATTATGTTCTTTATGTCAATTTCAGTGTTGAAAAACATTTCCCCTTAGACGCTCACCGTTTGGAGCACTAATTACATTTTTCTAACATTTAACTGAATGCCATTAAAAAAAATATACTTTAAAATGAATGAAATAATATAACGACATTCAACACTTTAAACATAAGAAATTCGACACTTTAAACAAAAAAAATCCAAGAAACTGTCAATTCACCTTCAAATATTAAGTCTAAAAAATCTAACAACAAAAAAAATCATATATTATCCAATTTCTCCTAGCCAAACATTGTATCAATGCTAGAGTTCCCCCCTCCTCTTGCCCCCCGATGTTTTCTTCAATGCCTTTACCTACCTTCCTGTCATCCCCGCCATAATCACCATCATCATCATCTTCTTCACTCTCCGAGAAGACCAAATCGAAGTTAGGTGGCTCATCATTATCGTTCAATTCCAAATGGAGGTCTTAGGCTTCGATGAACGCGACATGTTGGGAATGAGCTTGGGTCAACATCTCATGCTTCTTGGTCATGTTCACACACATATAGTTGAAGTACTTGCTCAACCTATCCTTTTAACTGCTACTGGTATCTGTAAATCAATGTTCATCAAAATTAATTGGATATGAAAATTTTATATATTCAGTTGTACTTAATTGACGACTATAACTACAAATATTTATCATGTATGGGAGCTTGATTCCTAATCATCTTTATGCTTCCGCTTCGAGAGCTCTCTTGGCAATTTTAGTTTTTTGCTGGGTACTGGATGGAACTCCCACTTGCCGTCAACCCCGAGACAAAGCTGTTTCAGTTGGAACCACCGTTTGTTATAGTATTCCATTCTAAGAGCCTTGTCCTGAGGAATTACACCTGTTTTTTCCAGCATAGCGGTTATCAAACCACCGTAAGGAAGATCTTTTTTCTTCGTCTACGTGGCCTTCAACATGAATGAATGATGGCGAAGCCGGGGTTTATCTTGACTCTCTTCATGACATAGTTTACAACATCAGGTTAACAACCTAGCCTCTTAAAATATTTCCTAGCCACAGCGATAGGACAAAGTGGGGTAGCTTCACTCACGCCTGGCCAACCATGTGTGTGATAAATATCTAGGGGGCTATTGGGGTCATCAGGCCTTAATTTCTCGGGGGTGGTGTTGGGGCATCCTAGGGTAGCGTTAATTGTATGTGTAGTCACAGATAAAACTTTCCCATTGACCCTAGTTACATCACGATTGTTCCTACTTTGACCCAAATTCGCATAAATTGTACCACTTCATCCACATGAGCGGGCTCATCTATACAAAGTAGTTTCTCTAACCTTTTGGTTTTGAAATGTTTGAGAAAATAGTCTAGACTTAATTTTCCAATGTCGGACGCTAATATAGCCTTTGAATTGATAACTTTCCTCTTTGAAAAATCGACATACCTTTGCTCGGCTGTATCAATGAAGATTTTTTTGGATTGGTCAATCTCCATGACCAGACGATGGCTTTGATCGCTTGCCATTGACTTAGCACCCGTGATCTTACGACTCATTGCGAATGGATGAATGGTTTGAGATAACTGAAAATTTTGAATTGAGGGTTTGTTTGTTGGCAAATCGAGGGTTTTGATTTAGGGATTTAAATCAATTGGCCATTTTATATATTTTTAATTGATAAAAGAGTTTATGACCTCGTAAATATATCTGGCCTACTATATCAAAGAGGCGAGTAATTTCCGAGTTTGGGAAGAGTATTTGTAGGGTTTCCAAACTCATAAACTCTTTCAATCGCAAAAAAAAAATACTCATAAAGGCTTTCATATGGGTATTTAATGCCCATTTTTAAAAATTGGGACTTTCCCACCATTTCCCTCTCCAAAAACCTCCCGAACCCTACACTACAATCTCTTCCATTACCACTTCAAGATTTTATCTTTTGATGATTTGAGGTATATCTTCCTTCCTATATCTCTTCTACTCCAATTTCTCATCTAAATTTTTTATTTTCTCAAGGATTTTGTTTGATATATACTCCCCCTGTCCCACTAATAAGTTCCGAATCACTTTTTGCACAAAGTTTAAGACAAATATATGTAGCATATTTTCAATGGGTGATGACAGTGGGGCCACATAAATTAAATGAAAGGAAGAGTTATGGCCACATATTTATGGCTAGATGTAGAAAGTTAGAAATAGGAAGTTATTAGTGGGACAGACCAAAAAGGAAAGTAAGAAGTTATTTGTGGGACGGAGGGAGTAGGGAGAAGCTATGAAGGAGTATTTCATACCCTTTGAATGATCAAATAGGTAAATCTTCTCTTCAAAAATGGCTAGGGTTTACTATTTTGGAACAAAAATGACCAACTCAAAATTTAGTTTCATGATGTTAGCTAGGGTTCACCTTGTGTGATTCTCATGAGTTTTATTTTTGGTGGTGTTTGTTATTAAACACAATTTGTGTATTATATTATGGCTTCGGTTCCAAAATGGTGTTGGATGATAAAATGATGCATTGGATTTGACTCGTAAACGTTAGATTTCTAGATTTATTGATTGACTTAGGTATTAGAGTGGTTAAATACTATAATGCTTAAACTTCAATGGTTAATTAGTCTACTTTCTATACAAAATGCTAAAAATTTTGATATTCTTATTATACATGTAATTTTTGGTTTTGTTTAAATATTAGTGAATTTAATGATCCTTTATAATTGGCTACAACCCCACGGTCGGAACTCAACATACGCATCCTTGGGAAACGTATGTGTACTCGTATGCAAACGTGAAATCATGGTGTTATGGAGTGATTTTGAAGATCTATGAAGATTTGAGCAAGTTAATCAAGCAATAATGTCGATCTACACCTTGTGAGTGATTTTATTATTTTTATTTCTAAATTTAATTTTTATTGCGTGGAAAATTATTACAAATAATACCTACTTTGAAATTCTCCAGGTACATGTTTTTTTACCAATAGTTAAAAGAAGGGATGGATTGGATACATGTGTCTGGTCATGATACAAGAAATTGGTTGTACAAAACAAGTGAGGATCGACTACATTCGCAAATGTCTAACACGGAAGGATGGGATGCTTTTCGTTGCGCAATACATCGAGATGTTATTTACTTCAATTTCTTTACCAACATCGTTTCCGCAAATTTCAAAGAATATTTAAATTTTTTATTTATGGAACATTGGATATTAATATTGATAGTTGCCGCAAAGAAACGAGTGTATTGGATGGATCCCTTCAACTTCCAAACGTCCGATGCATTCGTTGTAATTCCGGAATTTGCAATAAAGGAAAATTGTGAGCAAACAAATTATGCGTTTGGGGTGGTTGAAATCAAGTTGGTCTACCAATATGTTAGTTTTCAATATACCATACTTATTTGGTGCAATCGTCTTAATAATTTATATTTTTTTACATATAGTACAAGAAATAGGTGCAAACTTGAGAGTGCAACTATTATGTCAAGTTATATGTGATGGAGTGCATAGACAAATTCTAGGAAGATGTACATGAATTTGACAAGGTAAGTGTACAATTGTTTGTGGCAATATTTCTAACTAAACTTTGCCAAATATTTAATAATATAATGTTATTATAAGATTTTCAAAAAGGATTGGAAACCCTACTGGCAAGATGATATCAACAATGCGCGAAATTCATTGGCTCGACATCTAATTCTCAATCTGTCAGCAACACTGGGGAATCTCAATATTGGTAGGGGCACTCAAGTTAGATAAACATTGAACCTTAGAAATGTCGGAATAGATTTGTAGTGATTTCTAATATCTTTAGAATATTTCTTGGTTGGCATTATCTATAGATTTTTGTTTAAGTGCAAGATACTATCTTGTATTGTTTTTAAATTGTGGCTGTATGTCAAGGCTATTTTTGTTCGGGGAAAATTAATGAAACAAAATTTATACTACAAGACCAGATTGTATTTCCGAGTTCAGAAAGTATTTTGTCTCTTCGATTTTCATTTCCATTGGTCAGATTGAAATTCTGAACTTGGAAACATTTATACGAATAAATTTCTGAATCCGAAAATTACATTTCATTTTCCAAAGAGCCAAAACAAAGCTATTTCTCATTTTCGATATCGGAATTAGGAGATTTTCCGAGATCGGAAACGTTTATGAGATACGACGTATAGACGCAAGTTTTCGAGTTTAGAAAAAAATGAAGGTTTTTCTTTACCTTAATCAAAGGCGGTTAAAAACCATCTTCATTGGCGATTTTTAAAGGTGGTTCTCGGTACCACCTTATTTTCTGATTGATTAAAGGCAGAACCATTAAAGGCACTTAGAAAGTGCCTTTACATTGACGATAGAACTGCCTTTGATAGACCTCTCCTACCCTAGTGCCACCACCACAAGCCGCCACCTCCTCCACCATCTCGCCACTCATTCCACCTCCTTCTGCCCCAGGTTTCCCTGCCGCCCACTCAGCTTCACCGTCGCTCAACCCCACGCCATACCACTGCCGCTCAGCCCAACACCCGTTCAGCCAAGTACCAAAAAATTGATGCCTTCGCTCGTCCTTCTATTCCCTGGGGTGAAATCGAGACCTTTGCTTGCCGCTCAGTCAAGAACCAAAAAATCGAGACCTTCACTTCGCCGTGCCCACTCAGACCCTATAGCCGCTCAGCCAAACGCTAGAAAATTGATACCTTCGCTCACCCTTCTCCTCCCTGGGGTGAAATCGAGAACTTTTCTCACCGCTCAGACTAGTGCTGTAAAATCGTGACCTTCGTACCACCACGTTTGGTCAGACCCCAATGCCGCTCGCCCTCCTTTGGTGCCAAAAAATCGAGACCCGCTCCACGTTCGAAAATCACAACCATCCCTCTCCTTTTTTGTCACCCGCACAACCATCCCCACAACCCCCCGCCACCGGAAACCACAGCCTTCCACCGTCGAAAACCTCCGAAAGAGGTAAAATTGGGGATGAAATTAGGGTGAAATTAGGGGATGAAATCAGGGAAGGAATCAGGATGAAACTGGGGTGAAATCGGGGAAGACGAAGGGAAATTTTGGAAAGCATTAGGGCAATTAAGTATATATATATATATATGGGAAAATTCATCATTTCACCAAATTTTGGTATGTTCGCTGTTGACTAATAAATCAGCCATGTCCAGGATTATTTTGGCAATTTTTGATGTTGCAGGGTTTTAGCCTAAAGTCAAGGTCATTATAGTACTTAACTCTTTATTTTTCTTCAAAAGTATAATACTCCCTCCGTCCCAGCTAAACTTGCACCCCAATAATTATCATGTTGTTCAAGAAACATGTTTGACAGTTAATATGTTTACTTACGTATAATAACGACAAATAAAATGTTGATATTTAGAAAGAACTTCATACGACGAATACAACAATATCATATACGATAATATTATTGTTCATATATTTATTCAAATATACAATCATAGTTTAAAAGAGAACAGTGTCAAAAAAAGAATGAGAATTCAGTTGGGACGGATGGAGTAGTATACTACTGTATTATAAACAATATTAATGATATTTGAGACAAAATGAAGGAATAATCTGATACTGTATAAAAGTTCGAGATCATTATTGCACTGAAACATAAAATCAAAGGACAAGAAATAGATGGGAAAATAGGCCCTAGTAGCAATGAAAATTGATATGAGTAAAGCCTACAACAGAGTCTCATGGGATTTTCTCCGTCAGATTATGGCTTGGATAGGTTTTCCATTAAAGTGGATAGGATGGGTAATGGAGTGTGTCACATCAGTCACTTACTCAATCAGGATGAATGGTCAACAATTGAAAACTTTTAAGCCAAAACAAGGGCTAAGGCAAGGATGTCCACTATCCCCCTTCCTTTTCATATTATGTCAGGATGCACTCTCGTTCATGCTGACTTTTGATCTTTTCCAAACACAATGCAGGGGAGTTCGGATTTGAAGAGGGGTTCCTCCAATCTCACACCTCATATGACTGTATCCTTTTCTTTGAAGTCTCAAAACAGGCAGCTACGAAGCTGGCTCAAACTTTGAATCTGTTTGCGGCTTACTCTGCCCAGCGTATTAATTTCCAGAAATCTAGCTTACTTATAAGTCCAAACGCTGAACCTTGCACAAAGGAAATTTTGTCGTTCAGGTTCCGAATTTTTGGAGATCTCCTAAAGGATAAATACCTTGGTCATGATATGGATTTCTCGACCTCTAAGGTAGCTATGTTTGGATTACTCTTAAGGAAAATCAGGGGAAGAACAGCATCATGGAAAATCGGTGATCTCTCTGTAATGGGTAGAATCACCATGAGTAAGCATGTCCTCGCATCAACAACACAATACACTTTGGGTACGTTCAAAATACCATCAACAACGACCAAGTAAATGGGCATGGTATCCATTGGAAATCGTGGGATAAATTGTGCCAATCCAAATGGTATGGAGGTTTGGGAATGAGATCAACTACAGAGATGAACCAGTCAATGCTCGGGAAACTAGCCTGGAAAATGTTCAGTGACAAGAATTCTTTCTTCTCCATTTTCTTCACAAAAAAATACTGCAATCGAAGATCATTCATGGAGTTGCCAACTAATTCAACTGCGACATGGGGTTGGAGAGGCATATTGTGGGGCAGAGATTTGATAAAGCAACATCTAAAGTGGCAGGTTATTGATGGGAATTCAATCCTCATACAGGATAATTGGATACTGAATCATCGAAATCCAATCAGGTTTGATCGAAAACTTCTACCTCTCCTTAACTTTAAATTTTGTGATCTTATAGATAATACTCGGCAATGGAGAAGGCCACTGTTACAAGTGTTGTTCCCATCGGATGTGATACCTGATATATTAGGGATACACATACCTCTAAACACATTCGATCAACAGGACTATCAAGTATGGGAGAAGAAATGGCTGGGGAAATATACAGTCAAATCGGGATATCATGTGGCTTGGCAACAGAGAAATCAACACAGACTATCGGCCTCAGAAAGTTCAGTGTTGACACAACAACAACAAAACCTGTGGAAGAATTTATGGTTATGTGATGTCCCAGAGAAAATCAAGTCACTAGTCTGGAGACTAGCACAGAATGCGGTTCCTACGGGATCAGATCTCAGAAAAAAAGGTATGGATGTATCACCAATGTGTCATATATGTCAGAATTACGTAGAAACGCCCACACATATGATCCTTGTATGTGACTTTGCAAAAAAGGATTTGGAGGGTTTCGAGATTGGGTTTTGGTTTCGGAATAGGTCATCCGGTCGGCCTAAGGGATTGGTTACAATTGCTAGAGCTCCGGACATGGTGGATATCAACCTAACTTGCTATATTATATGGTTCATATGGTGTGCAAGCAACCGAGCAACAATAGAGATGCAAAGACCAACTATCTCGGGTGTCATGGAATTGGTTAACTCATTCCTAGTTGAGGAACAAAATCTCAGGGCAAGATATGAAAGAGATGGAAATAACCCTAATGCAACAGGGCAACAACTGCAACAACATTCACTCATAAATCAAGAGGGGAGGATGTGTCATGAACAGGTTGGGGATATCGGACTAATCTGGGAACCAGGGGACATCAATGCCTATTCAGGATGGACCAAAATTTTAACGGATGCAGCATACAGATCAAAAGATGGAAAAGCAGCGGCAACATGGGTTGAACAACTAACACAAAGTCAAATGGGATGGCACGACACAAGGGTGTTCCATGCAAACTCTGTAGTTCAAGTAGAGCTAACAGCGATTCACGATGCTATGTTCTAGGCTAAACAACGCTCGGCAGTGCACACCCTTATTATGACTGACTGCGAAATGGCACTCAAACACATTAAGAACTTCCCAGCCGCCCCACCTAATCTTAAATGCTTAGTTAGTGGTATCATAATGCTAGCAATGTCTTTTGCTACTTTTCACTTGATGAATGTACAGAGATTGTGGGTCGTACATGCACACAATCTAGGCAAACATGTATTAACTCCGATGTAATAATTAATGATATCCTACTCTATTTCAAAAACAATGTGGGGATGAAAATCCTATTACTTTTGCTCGGGGTTCTTTTTTTTATAAAGATGCTTGCAATCACACAGATTGAGGGCAAAGTTTTAGGAAAAACCATCTTTCCAAAAGCATATGGAAAGACGGCGTTGAATTAGAATTATAAAAGGTAAAAGATTTTAGTTGCAATATTAAAATTTTATTATGGAACATGCAATATTTATAAGTTTATGACCCGATTAATACAACCCAAAATTTTTATCTTGATATTCTAATTTGCAGTTTAAACTTTTATCTTTTTATAACTTATGAAAATATCGTCTTTTAAGAGACAGACTCCAAACTGAATTGAAAAAAAATATATAAAATATATAAAATAATTGGTTGTCCCCTCGTCACCGGAGACCTTGTTACTCTCATCACAGCAGTTGAGTTGTGCGGGGAATCAGTGATAGAAAGTAAAACCCACAAATAATTGTGACTGTGTGTATTGATGTATAGTGAGTACCAGTGGCGGATTTAGAAAATAAATTCAGTAGGGGTACACTGATATTTAATAGTATATTAAAAATATATAATATAAATATAATATATTAATGAAATTAAATCTCAGTATAAATAATATAATATTACAATAATTTCTTTAGTTTTTTTTGTAAATATTTTGATAAAGTTTAATAACTCTTTCTTCAATAGTTCAATAAGACAATTTTTTCCAATTAATTCAACAAGACAATCATGGATTGAATCAGAAACATTACATTCCATTGCTCTTGATTAGTACATTATTAAGCAGTATATAAGGTAAATTCCTCCTATCTGTAATTTTCTTGCAAATTATCTCGAAATAAATTTTGATTAAAACAAGGAGGGTGCAAACGAACTCTTAAAATAAGTAATCATGTGAGTATTTTGTACCACTAATAAACTTCTTTAAAATTGGTACTGAAAATCGATCTATATAATAAAAACACATATACAATTAATTTTAAAAATAGGACTACCAAGAATTAAGGGTGGGATCAGTGGGGGCACGTGCCCCCACCCTAGATCCGCCAATGGTGAGTACAAAAGGTATATGATGGGGATGCCAAGACGACTACCACCATAAATGAAGACATTCCACGACTAGATCAAACATTCAAGGGTTATGTTCGGGATCATCTAAGTGACATAGCTGGACTGATGACAAGGTCAAGAACAAAACTTAGATATGCGGCATTGAATGCTTTGATTGATAAACTTCATAATGAACAAATCAAGACTAAATCGGCCAGGGCTTGGAATAATTATTCAAGCTTGTCTATTAACTGAAGATGTCGTGAAGAACACTATACTCTTTTTCCCACTGAGTTTTCAACTAGGTAGTGTGATCTTTGTAAAATTATTATATTTTGGGTTATTGGACTAATAAGCTCGGTCATCTGGCCTTTGAAGGGCTGAATTTCAAAATTACAATCCATTAAGGTTTAGAATATTCAGTGTTATTCTGATTAGACTTAAATTTGGTAAGATTAGATAAGTTATTATTCTTCAAGATTACTTCTTGAAGAATTTGACCAGATTACCATAGATTACCATTTATTTTAGGTATTTTAGTTAGATATGATTTTAGCTTCTTAAATCTGTCATAAGTCGATTCAGTTTCCATGTGTGATTAGGATTTATGGCCGAGACTAACCCTATAAATGGGAGGGGGGAGGGGATTTCCAACTAAATTTTACACTTTTATCAATCATATGTTTAGAACTTTGGCCAAAAATCATCAGGGGTTTCGAGTTTCTACATTTATTTATTTTCAAAAATTTTCATAGATCTATAAAATATTTCTTGTCATATTTTAATTGTTTGTTTGTTCTTTCTTAGTTGGAGGATTGAATTTAGAGTTGAAGGTCGTCGAAGGGTCCGAGAGTTGGAATACTTCGATATTACTATCCGCCTTCACCTTCTTCAATCGAGTTAGGAGGACGTCGAAGGGTCTAAGCGTTAACAAGTATTATCCTCCTTCACCTCCCCGGCCAGTTTCGTAGTTTTTAGGTAGCTTATACAGTTTATGTGCTTGCTATATTTTTCGTCAACTCTTCTGAAAAATTATTGCATGCTTATAATCCTATTTGTTTTCGTTATTGTTCTTTGATTTCGTGATCTTGAATTGTCCTTGAATTTGACCGCACTTTATTCAAAAAAAAGTATTGTGTCATTTTCCATATATATAGTGTCATATTCTCGATCCTTACGATCTTGAATACCTCGAAATTCATTTGAATCGAGAGAAAGTTGTTGTACATTTCTTATTCCAAATTTTATATAGGCGATCTTTGTTCCAAAACTGTTAGAAAATTAAAAAACAAAGGTAGCAAATTTTGGTATTTCAAAATTGGAATTGGGTTTGGGAAATCGGAAATTTGGGGCTTTTTTGTAATTTTAAAAAGCCTGGGGCTGTTTTACAATTTTAAAAATAAAAAATAAAAATTGCACACTGAAGAAATTTATTTGGGGAATAAGATTATGATTGTGAGTGTTATACAGAGTGAAAAATTCGGAGTTGGGGCTGAAAAAGAAAAAAAAGGAAATCCTATTTGAAGAAGAAAAGAAACCAAATCCTAATCGGAAAAGGAAAAGGAAAAGGAAAAGGAAAAGGAAAAGGAATTTGAATCCATTTGAGAGTGAGAGAATTGATCTGAAAATTTTATCTTGGACAACAAGTAATTACTTAAATTTTATTTCAGGGAAGGATCTGGTGTTGAATTCCTAATCCCATTTGATTTCGGAAAAGTTTCTTAAATTCTCGGAACTTATTTGAACCCTATATAAAATATTCTTGTTTTGATCATAACTTCTTCATTACAGCTCTGATTCGTGCCATTCAAATTTCGTTTTGTTCCTTATTTTTTGTAGAATTTAGAATTCTAGATTGTAGAGCCTAATTTTTAATTCATACTCCCTCCATCCCAGAAGTAATGACATATTTACTTTTTCACTGTTTTCAATGATCATGTTTGACCATCAATATCTCTAGCTACATATACCAATTCTGCAAAAACTAATAATTTAGAAGATATATTTTATGATGAATTCAACAATATCTCATATGATATATTTATCATAAATATATTTATTTATATTTATTGTCAAAATTTACCAATTTGACTTTGAAAAAGTAAATATGCCATTACTGGTGGGACGGAGGGAGTATATTTTTAAATTTTGAAATAAGTTCTGCAGTACTTTTCTCCTATTTTGCTTTGAATCAGCGGTGAATTGATCGATTGCCCTTACATTAGCTTTCTCCTTGTGAGTTAAGAGTGATATACACTTGGTGAGCGACCTTACCATGGAAAGGGAAGGGGGGGGGGGGCGATTTTTATTAATAACCATTTATTTTCTTAGTAGTTAAGCGGAGATGGCGGACTAGAATCCATTCGTCCCACCTTTTGTTGGCAATCCCAACAATCTACCACTAACGAATGTGTCCAGCAGTAGTAGGCGTGGTGAGCAACCATGAGATGATGCTCCGGATAATTGAGATCAATTCAAACCGAATGAACCTATTGATCCAGATCGGTATGCTGTCTCTATGAATGCACTTATAGTGAGGTGCAGAGATTGGCGAGAAAAATTGACAGCATGGCACTTCCTACACCACAGTCCACGACCATGAGAGGCGATCCTCAGGGATTTGTTCACAAATTACAAGGTTATGGTAGTTCCGATGAAGATTCAAATGAATAAGAAAGGCAATCACACTGAGGGTTTTCAAGAAGACATCGCCACATTTGACATCATGATTCCCAAAGGATAATGAGGGCCAGTTCGAGTCAGACTCTGCACGAGACATCAAAGATTTGAAGTATGATATCCCTTGATTTGATGGTCAACATAATCCGATGAAGTATCTTGATTGGGAGCGACAGATTGATAATCTGTTTGATCTCAAAAACTATCGTGAGAAAGAAAAATTTAAGGTGGCACAATATTCTTTCACTCATTATGCTGCTGAATGGTGGAAAAATTTGAGAGAAAAGAGATAACTTTCCGGAAAGAATCCTATCTCCACTTGGAAAAGATTGAAATTTGAACTTGTCCAATATCATGTTCCGCCTACTTATCTGATGGATAAAAATTATTATCTAGCCAACATAAAGCAAAGAAATTGGACCTTTGACGAATATTGGCAAGATCTCGAGTTGACCATGAGACGGGCCAAGATGAAAGAAGACAACGCATTCATCAAGAATCAATTCATTGAAGGCTTGCGTGAGAACCTTCAAACACCAGTCAAGCTCCAACATCACATGTCCATGGATGATTTATTAATGAAAGCAAGGTTGGTTGAGAGTAGTATGCGGCCGAAGAAACCTCAGTTCAGATTTCCCAGTCATATTTCCTAGTTTTGGCCGAGGAAGAGGGGCGCCCATGGGAGGCCATGGGTCGGTCCAAACTTACTCTAATACAACTTATGGTTTATCTGATAGAAGAACTGTGCCAGAGACTTCAAACCAATAGTCTTCAAGAAGTTTAGGTAAGTCCCCTACCTCTTCATCAAATTTGGTTTCGGTTAATAATCCTACTTGTTTTCCTTGTAAAGAGAGAGGACATGTTCGTAGTAATTTTCCCCTTGCTCGAGTGTTAGCCACCATTGAGGAAGGAGATGAAGAAGATGAATATGCTGATATGCCCACTTTAAATGACAGCGAAGAAGAACAGGTAGATGAAGAGGTCATCATAAATGATCATGGTGAACAAGGTCCTGAAACACAAGGTAATTATGTGCCAATGAGAGCATTAAATTCTCAGGTGGCCGAAACACAGGTACAAAGAATTATATTTTCCATACTCGTTGCCTTGTGAAAAATAAGAATTGTTTACTGATTATTGATGGAGGATCTTGTGCTAATACTGTTTCCAATCTTCTTGTTAAATAATTGTCTTTACCAGTTACTACTCATCCATCCCCTTATAAACTTATTTGGTTAAACGGTAGTGGTGATATTAATGTTAATAAACAATGAATGATTAACTTTAAGATCAGAATGTATCATGATTCTATCTTATGTGATGTTATACCTATGAAAGCTAGTCATATTTTGTTAGAACGACCATGGTAGTTTGATCGTAAATCTATGCATGATGGTTACACTAACAAAATCACTGTGATTAAGGTTAAAACCAAGTATACATTAACTCCATTGTCACCAGTGGAAGTTATTGAGGCTCCGAGACACATGAAAATCGACGAAGAAAAGTTTGCGACTGAGCAAGAAGTGGCCGACAAAAACCTTGGTCAGGGTTTAAAGGAGCACTATCCAAGGACAAAAAAAATGGAGGCAAAAACCCTAAAATTTTTTTCCAAAGTCAAGTAAGTCGGTGAATGATTCTGAAAAGTCGCGAATAGTTTTATCTTAACATCTAAGTCCTCTACCATCAGTTTATATGATGAAACGTAAATTGCCAATTGAATCTGGAAATTTTTTTATGCAACTATTAGGGACGTGATCTAATCATTCTCATGTATTATTTCTAAATTTTAAAGAAAGTTATTTCTCCAAAGAGGATATACATGCGTATGTTTCTCCACGGTTTGCTGAGATGTTGCAGAAATTTGAGGATGTCTTTCCGGAAGCATTTCCGCATGGATTACCACCATTACAAGGCATTGAACATAAGATTGACTTGATTCTGGGTTCAGTTATACCTAATAGACCAACTTACAAAGCAAACCCTGAGGAGACGAAGGAACTACATTGACAAGTCGAGGAATCACTTCAAAAGTGTTATGTGGACGAATCTTTAAGTCCTTGTGTTGTACCTATCATTTTAGTTCCTAAGAAAGATAAAACTTGGTAAATGTGTATTGATTGTCATGCTATTAACAGGATAACCATTAAATATCGCCATCATATCCCTAGGTTAGATGATATGCTTGAAAATTTGCATGGATCTGTGATATATACTTAGATTGATTTGACTCAGGGTTATCATCAAATTAGAAATAAGGGGATGATGGAAGACTGCATTCAAAACTAAGTTTGGGTTATATAAATGGATTGTTATGCCTTTCAGATTAGCTAATGCATCTAGTACTTTTATGCGGTTGATGAATCATGTCTTGAGAAAGTTTATTGTTCGATTTGTTGTAGTTTATTTTGATGATACCTTGATCTATTCTAAATCTACTGATGATCATATTGAGCATGTTAAAAATGGTTCTTATTGCACTCCGTGAGTCTTGTTTGTATGCAAACATCAAGAAGTACACTTTTTGAGCTTCCAAAGTGGCGTTTCTCGGTTTTGTGGTCTCTAAGGAGGGCATAAAAGTTTAAAAAAACTAAAATTGAGGCCATTCAGACTTGGAGGAGACCTAACAATGCCAATCATGTGCATTCTTTTCATGGTTTAGCCAGTTTTTATAGAAGGTTTGTGCATGATTTTTCATCTATTGTTGCACCTTTAAATGAACTAGTTAAAAAGGATGTGAAATTTGTTTGGTGTGATGATCAAGAGAATGCATTTAATGAATTGATAGTACGATTATGTAACGCTCATGTTCTAGCTTTACCTGATTTTAATGGTACTTTTGAGATTCATTGTGACGCTTCTGATGTTGGTATTGGTGCTGTATTGATGCAAGAGAATCGACCTATAACTTACTTTAGTGAAAAGCTAAAGGGCGGTGCCCTGAATTATCCTGTATGTGATAAAGAATTCTTTGCAATTGTGTGAGCATTAGAGACATGGCAACATTATTTATTGCATAAATAATTCGTCATTCATAGTGATCATGAGTCATTGAAAATTTTGGAAAGTCAGATGATGTTGAATAAGTATCATGCTAAATGGTCTAGTTTTATCGAATCTTTTCCTTATGTGTTGCGATACAAAGAGGGTAAAGAAAATGTTGCTGATTCTTTTAGTCATAGACATGTTTTACTTACACAATTGGAATATGTCCTCTTAGGGTTCTCTTTTGTGCGAGATTTATATGCTACCGGTTCTAATTTTTCATCTATTCATGCTGCTTGTGAGCATGGTGCGTATGAATCCTTTTTTCAGCAAGATGGATTTTTATTTCGCAGCAGTAGGTTGTGTATTCCTCAATGTTCTATGCATAAATTACTTGTTAGAGAAGCTCATTCAGGTGGTTTAATGAGATATTTTGGTGCACTGAAAACTTATAATTTGTTGCGAGAACACTTCTATTGGCTGAAAATGCCACTTTCTGTTGATAGGATTTGTAGGAATTGTATTGATTGCTTGAAGGTGAAGTCTAAAACTAAGTCTCAAGGTTTGTATACTCATTTACACGTTCCTACACATCCTTGGGTTGATATTTATATGGATTTTGTTCTCGGATTACCACGATCCCAATCAGGTAATGATTCTATCTTTGTGGTTGTTGATTGTTTTTCAAAGATGACACGTTTTATTCCTTGTAGGAAGACAGATGACGAAAAACATGTCGCGGATTTATTTATGAAGAAGTGGTCTGATTACATGGCATCCCTGTGTCCATAGTATCAGACAAAGATGTCAAATTTTTGTCCTACTTTTGGAATACATTGTGGTGCAAGTTAGGGACGAAATTGTTGTTTTCTACGGAAAGTCATCCACAAACTGATGGACAAACAAAGGTCACCAATCGCACATTAGGGGCTCTTCTGCGTGCCCTTGTTCAGAAAATTTTGAAAAAATGGAAAGCTTATATTCCGATTGCAGAGTTTTCTTACAATCACACTGTTCATTCTACTACCTCTTTACCTCCATTTGAAATTGTTTATGGATTTTTACCAAATACACCTCTTGATTTAATACCTTTGAATTTTAAACAGGTGCAAAATTTGGATGGAGAAAATAAGGCTGATTTTGTGAAGCGATTACATGAGAAGGTGCGATTGTGGATTGAGAGGATGAATGCTCAAAATGCTGATAAAGCAAACAATGGCCGCTGAGTTGTTCAATTCAAGGAGGACGACTGGGTTTGGTTGCATCTGAGGAAAGAGAGGTTTCTAAATGCTTGAAAATCTAAATTAAGTCCGCTTGGTGATGGTCATTTTCAAGTACTGGCGCGTTTGAATGATAATACTTACAAGATTGATCTACCAGGCGATTACGGTGTTAGTACTACCTTCAATGTTGCAGATTTATCTTCATTTACCTTTGAAGATGATTCAGTTTCGAGGGCAAAACTTTTCTACCATGGAGGAAATGATGGAGATGTCAAGACAACTACCACCATAAATGAAGACATTCCACGACTTGATCAAACATTCAAAGGTTATGTTCGGGATCCTCTAAGTGACATGGCTGGATAGATGACAAGTTCAAGAACGAAGCTTAAATATGCGACATTGAATGCTTTGATTGATCAACTTCATGATGAACAACTCAAGACCAAATCAGCTAGGGCTTGGATTAATTATTCAAGCTTGTCAATTAATTGAAGATGTCGTGAAAAATACTATACTTTTTTCCCACTGAGGTTTTAACGAGGTAATGTGATCTTTGTAAAATGTTGTAAAACTATTTCAGTTTGGGTTATTTGGACTGTCAGGCTCTGCCACGCGGGCTTAGGAGAGCTGAATTTCAGATTTATAGTCCATTGGGGTTTAGAATATTCAGTTTTATTCTGAATAGACTTAGATTTGGTAAGATTACATGAGGTAATATTCTTCAAGATAGCTCGGAGAAGAATTCGAGTATATCTCCATTTATTTTAGGTATTTTAGTTAGATATGAATTTAGTTTCTTAAAGCTGTCATAAGTTGATTCAGTTTCCAATTGTGTTTAGGGTTTATGGCTGAGACTCCCCCTATAAATAGAGAGGCTTGTCCACGAAATTTTCACACTTTTTATCAATCATATATTCAGAATTTTTGAGTTATACTTATTGCTTGCGAGCGTCTTCATTGTTGTTTAATCTTGCGGGTTAATTAAGTATCAATACCTTCGATTTGTGAACTAATCATGTGGGCTAGTTATCTTCACTTACCTTGAGAATTGAGCAATCCCGAGGGCTAGTTGATCAATTTTTGCGCGGCTATGCTAGGGTTTGTGAAATCTCTCGTTTAGTTAAAGATCTAAAATTCTGTCATCCAAAATCTTCGCAAGGAGATTCATATCATTGACGGTCAAACATGATCATTGTACACAGTAAAAAGTGATTGCGCCATTTATTATGGGACGAAGTGAGTATTTTAATTTATAAAATATAATATTTAAATTTAAAATTTTAACTTTTAACTTTTAACTTTTAACTTGAAAAGTAACTTAACATGTCCACACATTTATGAATTTATCAATTTTTTTGAGACTTCACCCCATGAAGAGGCCTCCCTCCACGGGAGTTTCCATTGATATCTATAAATCATACTAAAACAGCAACTTTTTTGTCCATGTGTCATTCTCACATTTAGCCACATCATCTTGCCACATCAACTTTTATCAGTAAGTGAAATAATTTCTGTATTTAGTTGATTTTTTTTAATAACTGCACATTTAGTGCATTAAATATGATTCAATTTCCAAAATATGCCTTAAACGATGAGCCTCTCCATTCACTGTATATGGTGGTTTATGCGTTTTCCTTTTGGAAGACAATAACTACACATTTAGTGCATTAACTACGATTCTGTTTCCAAAATATGCCTTAAACGAGGAGCCTCTGCATTCACTGTATGCGTTTTCCTTTTGGAAGGCAATCGGTCATCATTCAATCACCTCCATATATGGCACCAGATACAACTAATCTTACTATCCAATTTATTGACTCCTCCTTACCACTCTTCTCTTACTCTTTCCATCTGCAAGCGCCGTCGGATCCAAAATGCCACCAAGGTCGACCTGACCCAGGTTGTGCCGTGTGGAGGGGTTCGTTCGGGTCATCGGCGGAGAAGTCGGAGCGGCGAGTTCACTCGCTCACTCTTCCACCAGAATCATTCTTCACGGAGTTCTGACCGGGACCATTTATGAAAATTTTAGATTTTCTAGCTTAAAATTGCATCTCTTCAACTAGGCTTTTCTCAAACAGTTTGGTCAGTCTCTATCCAGGAATGTGATGAGCATTCATAAGGGATGTTAATCAGTCATATATTGTGTTTAGAGATGTTGGTTTTCTGATAAGAATTTGTTGTTGGTGGAAGGTTGCTTGATTTGTCTCAGTAGTTTTCGGATGTCAATAAGGTAAAGTTTCATTCTTTATTTGAATTTATTTTTCAATTTTCTGTGGGATTGTATTTGACTTAAAATTGAAGGCACTGGGTGAATTAAAGGATGGAGAGAAACACTTTTATTGTCCAGTAAATCTGGGTATACTGTCGAGTGAGACAATTTCCGCCGTGACAAACAACGTTAGCACTGTGGAACACATTGAAGAATGAACATTAGCATTGGGATTAAAATTCTGCCAGTATGTTAAAGTAATAAAATTCTTGATTTATCTGTTAACAGGCTGTTTATATTCATTAAATATATGTAAGCTGGTGTTATTTTAAGCAACTATGTTCATGATTTTTTAAATTGTGTTATGTTCTGGAATCTCTTATTAGTTGTTGCTGATATTTTTGCAGGGAGAGTATATTGGAAAAAAAAGTGTGATTCTGATGAAGATACTTGGGAGGAATGTAAGTTGCTATCTCTTGTGTTGCTGATTGTCTAGATACGGATATGGTATTGTAAATGCTAACCTTTTGTCCTAGAAAAATGCATGTTATTTGGTAGAGGAAGTGTTTTCTAATACTCGGTCGTTAATTAGACCAGTCCTTGATGGGCACAATGTTTGAATATTTGCTTATGGCCAAACGGGATCATGGAAGACTTACATCATGGTATTACGAAATTTTGATTGTTTGTGCATTGAAATAAGTTCATCTCAATTTGTAGTTTGTTCATTTTCTCCTGCCTTCGTCTATAGAGTGGTCCGAGGGATTCGTCTATTCATTTTCATCCTACTTACAGTTTCTTTGCATGTTCGTTTGTTCCTTTTCATCAATAGTTTTCTATAACTGTCAGCTACGCTAGAAATCAGGAACAATTCTTGGACAGGATTGAATGTCCCTGATGCAAACCTGGTTCATGTGTTATCGACTTATGATGTCACTGATCTCATGAACCTAGGATATAAGAATTGCGTTGTAGGTGCCACAACTCTAAATGACCGTAGCCACCGCTCTCACAGGTATCCTAGGTCCTACATTATTTTGAATTGTCCTTTTCTGGGGCTGATTCGTGAACATTTTTGCAGTTGTTTAACCGTTCATGTCCAAGAAAGAGACCTGACCTCGGGAAATCTCCTCTGGGGATGCATGCATTTGGTTGATCTATATAGCAACGAGAGGGTGGACAAATCTGAAGTAACTGGAGACAAG
>JAULKM010131312.1:0-19432 GCA_032355605.1 Rubia tinctorum
CCTCATAGTGCCTATCCCTCAACATGTAGCAACATTCGGTAGGATGGTTAGAATGACAAATCCCACAAAACATTGCTAGTTGAGTTTCTCTTCTCATCATGAGTTCCCTCAAGGTGAGTTGTTCCATATTTATTTTATTTTTCAAAAAATTCGAAATGATATTGCAAGGAATCTCGATAAAAATTCACCAATAACTCAAGCAATACCTACTCCGAACAAAAACAACCAAAGAGAAAAAAATTTAAAAAATAAAAACAAAAGTAAATACTCACACATAATATGCCCAAACACTTAAAAATATATGCCTCTTCCTCGGCAGCGGCGCCAAAATTTAGGAAGCCATCGATGTACCTCTCAAAGATACAATTTATAAGCCCTAAATGCTTACCAAATACAATTAAGTAGATAGTGGCAAGTCGGGGTCGTCCACAGAGAAGAGGGATTTTCCTAAGTGTTTACACATATAAGATTGGATATAAGCCTAGATATAGATATATACATATATATAAGCATGTAAAGAGAGGGCGTTTTGGGTTGGTTTTCCTAAGTTATGAAAGTAAAGACAAGACAACTAGCAAAGTCAAGTAACTATGCTAATAATGCAACAAACTAATAAAAATGATAAAAACTACAAATGACAAAGCCTTGGGGGCAATAGATATCTGGTTCTGAACCTCATATCAATCATTGAATCTACGAACTATTCACTACTTTAAATACTTGTTGAGAAGATAAATCTTCTACCCTTCTTTGATAGTAGTTTACAAGAGTGAATTCAACATCTCTTGCTAAACCTCACCAATGACCCCTTAGTAGTTCAAGCCTAAAAGTATCCCATTAATGGCATTAAGTACAAAGAATTAACATGTTTGGTAACACCTATAAGCACTACCCCGCGTCTAAGAATTGAACCAATTCATGCATTTACACAAGACTAGCCATGAATGTACAACATTCATAAACTTCTCCTATTTGCTATAAAGAACAAACACGATAAAGAATTCGACATTATCATATTTATCTATAATTCATCAAATCATCAACCATATTAGAAGCTCTAATTCATGCTCTTGGATTTCATATCAATTGAAAGGAGAATTAGCTACTTTCTCCAAACCCTAACAAGTAATCATTAAGCAATTCATATACTCAAACTTCTATCACCATTAATGCATTCAACAAATAAATTCAAAAAACAATAAATACACAATAGAGAAAGCATTAAATAGATAGAAATGATGCTCTAGACATGGATAAGGAAGCTTCAATCCATTGCTCCCAAGGAGATTACTAGCCTAGATAGTGAAAACACATAACTAATCTACAAATACTATGAAAAGAAAAAAAAGAAACTAGAGTTTCAAATCCAGAAAATTGCAGGAAGAAAAAGGGTTTTGAAGATAGAGGATAGGGTTTGGTATTTATAGTACAAAAGGAAGGAAAGATTTCTGGCCACCCGTCTGTCGCGACTTGCAACGAGACCATAGTGAGTCATGACAGAGCCTATATTCAGCATCTTGATTGATTTCTTCTCCTTGTCTCAAGTCCTCCTCTTCACATCAATTTTCTTTAATCCTTGTAGTCTTCAAAGCTCAAAATAAGGTCTTCAAATTTTCAAAGATAGTCTTCAAAGTCTACCAACAATTTCCTTGTCACACAAAATCCAATAGAAAAGTAATATAAGCGTAAAGTCGCTCTTAACTTATCTTAGATAATTTCAAGGAAAATGCCACATTTAGAGCACAAAAGTGTACAAAAGTGAATCTAAAAAGTCCTCAAAATAACCTCATAAAATAGACACATCATTGGCCCACCGAAAGATGGGCAATATCTCATTAAAAAATGAGATGGCCCAAGTTCTCTCAATGCTGAATGAGATCTTTGATGTGTGAGAGACGGATTTCATGGGGTCTTTTCCCTGTGTCCAATAGAAATTATTATATTCTAGTGATGGTGGATATATTTCCATTGTGAGAGAAATATCCTATCCAATTTTCTAGCAATCTCTTTACCCAAGAAATACATAAGTGTACCAAGATCTTTCATGTAGAAACAAGAGCTCAAGTATTTATTAAATTCAGAGATGAGTGATGAGAAAATACCATCAATCACCAAGTCATCCACATAGACAAGCACATGCATATAAATCGAGCCACGAGAGAAAGAAAAAGAGAGTAATCTTCATTACTCTGAACAAATCCAAATGAACGAAAAGCCTGAAATAATTTGGCAAACAAATTGTGGGGAGCTTGCCATAGACCATAAAGAGATTTCTGAAGGCAACATACCTGTCTTGGGGCTACAAGATAGCCAGGAGGGGGACAGATAAAGACTTCTTCACTAAGATCACCACGTAGAAAAGCGTTATGCATATTAATTTGATGAAGTTCCCAACCACAAATGACTGCAATAGACAAGAACAATCGAACCCAACTCATCTTTGCAACAAGAGTAAATATCTTAGCATAGTCATTTCTTCAATCTAACGATTTCTAAGAACCACCAGACGGGCTTTGTGATGTCAATGGTACCATAAGATTTGAACTTGGTACGATAAACCCACTTCCATCCTATTGCAGTCTGATCTGGAGGAGGAGAAGCCAACGTCCAAGTATCATTCTGCTCAAGAGCATTAATCTTATCATCTATAGCATCATGCACACAAACATGCTTTGACCGCCTCCTCTTTCATATCATGCACTTAATTTTCAATAACGTTCATGTCACGCCCTTGAAGTTCAATAATTTTCATTAATAAAGTCCATTCATTCTCACTAAATTTTGATCTTAAACTATAGCTAGTAGAGAAGAGAAGAGATAAAATAGTCAATAACATCTGTATATGGTATCAGAGTCAATAACATTCTCTCCCTCTCTCTTTATATATATATACACACACACTCACACATATATAAGTCTTCTACCTTTGTCAAAGTTCAATCTAAGTTAATTAATTTTTTATATGGTATCAGAGCAAAAATATTAGAATAAAATTCATGCTTTCTACTACTTGATCAATGGCTAACTTTAAATTTTATCGGCTCTGGTAAACATAACTGCTACCTCGCTCAATTTCTATACTCCATCCATAGCCATTAAACTCGATAGGAATTACTATTTTCTCTAGTGAACCACCATTATTTCATCCTTCAAAACTTTTGATCTTGTGGCTTATATTCTAGCTCACGCACAACCATCATAGACCATTTCTATTACAGCCGGCAATTCCACTGAAACAAATATCGAATTCACACCCTAGAAGAATTGTGATTGATTTGTTTTATTGTGGATTAAATCCACTTTATCCAATTGATCTTTGACTCTTATCTCCAGTTCAAGCTCATGCCCAACTCTGGCTCGTCGGATGGCCAAAAAGGTTTAAATTAAATCTTTTTCGGAGGGATCCTTGTCCATGTTAAATTATTTCGAGCAAAATGCTCTATTGTAGATTCTTGGGCAGATAACATGCATCATATATCTGATAAGGATCTCATTGGCCATATTTCATTATTAAAGATGAGGTCGCCTCTATTGATTATCTTATTAGAATGCTTCTCTCAAAAGAGGCTCACCTATAGTAGGAACATGTATGCCAAATATCTATTCATATTCCTTGAGTTACATCTTTATCTTAGCCTTCTTCTTATTCGTCAGATGTTGCTATCAATTGTTACTTTGGGCCATCTATTCCTTTACAAAACTATCCAGATTCAGGGTGGTGTTCCCGAATTACACTCCATTTTTAGCACATATTGAACTCTAATTTTAGGTAAATGAATCTTAGTCTTGATCTTATTAGATAAATTTCTCTTGGATGGTTTAGGAAAGAATTCCCTATTTTACTTCCTCACTCTCACATTTTGAAGGAAAAAAAGTATTTAACTGAGTTGTTAAGTCTATATTTGTGAATGATCCTAGATTAATTGGTGTTCACGGGTCAAATTTTTTAATTTTCCTCATCAGGTATCATAAAAATAACTACTAGAAGTCCTGAAACTGAATAATAG
Source organism: Rubia tinctorum (assembly GCA_032355605.1). NCBI lineage: Eukaryota > Viridiplantae > Streptophyta > Magnoliopsida > Gentianales > Rubiaceae > Rubia > Rubia tinctorum. The sequence goes on from JAULKM010131312.1 coordinate 4,008, forward strand.
TTCACCTGGAGTGCATGTACAAAGAAGGAGAAAAACCCGCCAACAGGGGCACAGACCGTGCCTGGAAACGCACAATTTATCTTCTAAACTAATAAAAAATACCTTTAATATGTAATTTCATCACAATTTGGTGATGTGGAATTTATCTTCAAAATTAACAACACTCAAAGTCAAGTTATTAATGGAATACTAATAAAAAAATAAGGGAAAAATACCCCCTGACCTTGATGCATAAGTAGTAATGACATGATTATGAAAATGATATTTAGATTATTGGCTATATCCAATTTTGTATTTTCCGCCACCACTATCTTCGAGATACCTAATTGGAAAAATAGAAAGGTTCATTAGTTGTGTTGAAATCGATCCTATTTGAACCGGACATTAATGGAGTTCATTGCCATTGACAATATCAATTACTAATGTCTAATTAAATGTTTACTATTTTTAAAGTCATTTATGTGCATTTTGGTCAGCAGCGGCCCAATTGATATGCTAGTTGACTAAATGTTTGGGGCCCAATATATCGTTGATCGACGTCAATGATATGTCTATCATATTTCGCAAAATAATAACTTATATGTGAAGTCGGTTACGCAATCTAACAATGGCCCACTCAATACGCTAGTGGGCTGAAATGATTGAGCCCACAGTCAGACAAATCGATGTTGTCATATCGTCGGTACTGTATCGATCATCTCGACATGCATGCAATGTCACTTTTTTGGAGGAATACACAAAAACAATAATGACTATATACATGGAGCCCACCTCATACATTAATTTAAACATTCAACTTTCTCTCAAATTCCAACAGTTCTCCTGCCAATCCTCTCAAAGGTATGGTTTCAAATTTTGGTTTTGGTACTTTTGTTTTTTAATTTATGATCGAAATTATTTTGTACATGGTGTGTGAAATGTGTTATTTGCTTCATGTAAGATGTGTCTATGGCTTAGGGATCATCAATAAGTTTATAGGGTGTAAGAATGTCGGTTAGGTTGTGGCTAAATGGTTTTTTGTTTAGGTCCTCTATGTTTGCCGGTTTGCTGTTCTTGTTTTAGTCTCCCAATTTCATGAATGCAACGTCGCCAATTAAACATTCAAACTTCGGATAGAGCAACTAGTGTGTGATATCGCTTATTTATAATTTCTGTCATTTCGCATAAGAAGTCGCAAACATATCGGTTAACCATTCGGTTGTACCAAATCTTGTACGATGCTGGTTACTCAAAATTCCTGCAAATGACCAAGCATATGATGTCGTATACTTAACGTTTAACCACCGAACCTTGTGCAAATTTTCTTTGGCATTCCACATACATATATTAATTTATTAACATATTACGTTAATTAAATTGTAACAAATAATTACAGTATGAATTTCAAGAATCATGTCTAGTAGTGCTGGTTCTCGCTACAACACCATTAAAGTGAGTGATTTAAATTTTATATTTAAATTCTGTTTCCTAGCTTTCTTGTATTATCAATATTCAAATTTAATTTATACATACTTCCATGATTAACTGATCCGTAGCAATTCCAACGATGAACGTCTGCGAGCTACATTTGGAAACATAGTTCCTCATTTCATCCACACCCTGACGTAGATGAATTTCGTGGAAGTTCCCATCCTGGTAAGTAATCCCTGTCACGTATTAATTTTTTTCAAAAATATTTTTCTATACTTTACTTTCATATTAACTGAAAATGATTTTTTTTTCTTCAATTCAGTACATCCCTAGCCAGATTGTGGAGCTCCTGCCCCTATTGAAGTTGCCTCTTGTGCTCAGGAGCAATGGAAGGGAGTACCACATGCATTGCTTGGAAAACATGATGCCGAAGAGTTTTGAGTAGTTTCTAATTGCTGAGGGACTCAGCAAAGGGGACATGCTCTACTTTAAGGTGATCAATTGTACCAGCCCTATAGTTTTTAATGTCGAACTTCTTCCATATTTATATCTCATATTTGGAACAATATTATTATTTATGTATTTTGATATTCAATGTGTAATTTATACTCTTCATGTTAGCTATGTTATTTTAATGTTATTCAATCTTTAATATTTAACCTAACATATATACGCACAAAGTTTGAAAAGAAGTATCAGCAATATAACAAAAAATTGGTGTATTGTGGAAATCGGTGCTAAACTGCCTAATTTGTGTTGCGAAATTTGTTTTAAGTTATCTCGAACTGTTGGTCGGCTGCTTGGTGGGCCGAAATTGTTAGGCCCATCAAAGTCTGCGACGTTGCTCTGTAGTCGACACCATATCACCTGCTCCGACTTTGGTGCGACCTCCCATATATCGAGGTTGGCAACATAATGGTTCAAAATGATGACTTTTAGAAAATTCTTATAAATAAGAGGACGCTGAAAATCAGTTCAACCATCTATTCACAAATTTCCCGTGAATTCCAACAGTCTCCAACTTCCTCCTCCTCTTCTCAACTTAGGTAAAAGGTTTGTTCTTCCCTATCTCCTAACACCTAACTTTTGAAATTTTTGTTTATAATATGAAATCTGTGGTATATGAATGTGTTTTGATTTTTTGGCTATCTAGTTTTGTCTTTGATTTTTTTCCAGTGTGAACTTTCCTTTAGTTGAAACTTAGGTACAGTGTTTTGGTTTGTTGCAAAATGGTTTGTTGCAAAATGGTTTGTTGTTTAATATCATGTTGAGTATGCTTAATTTTTTTGGTTATATGTTTTTCATCCCGTGTCAACCTATGATATAAGCAATGTCGCTAATCTGTCTGTCACAACTCGGTTTATGCAAATATAGTGCGACGTCGTTTCTTCTTAATTCTCGGGTGACCTTCGCTTTAAACCAAATTTTATTGGTGTCGTATGATGACATCAAATTCTACAAAAAAAATCATATGCAACTTTGCATTTGTTTCGGTCTTCTCTTCGGCTTAACCGAAAACTATGCGAACTTGCATGTACATGTCGATCATCCCAATGGTTTGAGCCAACATACACCTGCGATGTCATTGCCGACGTTGCACCTTGTACTATATAAGGTTGTTCGTACTTAAAAATTTTCCTTTTCATGCAATACTGATGGCTGGCGAAGGATCGTCAAATCCACCTTTTTATTGGGTCTTCCACCAACGTACATATATATTTATTAGTTAACAAATCTTCACACTTTATGTGTGGAGACTATTTTTTTTTGTTTTTATATAGTTCACCGCACAACGTCGCAACCCAGAGTTTGTTAATTTTTTTGACATCCACCATCATACGATAGCTCTTGATAGCCCAAATTTCCACTGCACTCTCAAGTAGCAGAACTATTGGAAAAACCCTACTTTGGTAAAGCTTTTAATTAAATAATTTTATTTGTTAACAAATTCACATATATATACATACACATATATAAATTCATATTTCTAAATAATATTTTTAAATATATCTCAGTATATCCCGTAGGAGAAGTACCACTATTTGCGATTGAGAAGACTCCCATAGTGTTGAGGTGTTACGGGATAGAGTGACATAAGAGCTACTCGGGGCAAGGTAAGATCGAGGCCCTTTCCCCAAAGGGTTTTGGAGAATACCTTAGGAGAAACAACCTACGCATCGGGGATACCTTGTTCTTTGAGGTTCTACTAGTTGGGGGGAGGTCAATCGTCTACAAGGTCATCATTTTCTGGGGTGATTGAGTTTATTGCATTTTCACTTATGTTGGCACTTAGAAAAATTTTATTTGAATTTATGTAAAACTCGTATTGAGATTTTCATGACCGCCATTTTTCAAATTACTTAGCTATCTTATTTGAACATTGTATAATTAACTGTGTATATGTGCGTTTTATTTTGTGCAGTATTTTATATAACCATTTAATAATTCTCCTGACAACCTTTCTTCTTTCCTGCAGAAGCAAGCTTGTTAGCATCCAGGACAAAATGGTTTCCGCATTTTATCGGGCATCATCATCCAGCTTTGCCACCGCTTGAGTTAGTGTACCCTTAGTATTGAGCCAATAAGCTAAACGGGGAGAGAGATACCGAAACGGAGAGAAGCGCACGACAACCATCTTCAGTTTTCATTTTTTTTCTGACACCATTAAATTGTTTGCTTTAATGTATCTTTTACATACCAATGACTTTGGTATTCAGTCGGACCACATGTCGGTGAAAATGAAATTTAATGCAAAATCGGAATTTTATGTGAAATTGGCACACCTATTAAAACAACATGTGCGACATCGCACATGCCTTGGTAACATTATTTACTTCAATTTAAATTTTTTTTACTTATGTTCACATACTAACCGAGGTAAAAAGGAAATTATTTATCTCCATTTTATTTAAGCGATGTAAATGATATATTTTTACCTTGGTTATTTGGTGTTCAGAAAAAATGAGGTAAAAAGGGCGAAGTAATAAGTTTCTTCTCTTGTAGTGCCACGACATCCAATCACTGGACATGTTGTGTAAAATTGTCTGACACACTTAGACGGCTCAATTTCAAAAACTCGGGCCGCACTCTCTTTTGCACCCAAACCCAAAGTGGGGAACTTGATGAGTATTGGACAAAAATACTCAAAAAATAAGACTTGGGCTTCCAGCCCAATAACTAGAACTAAGCCAAAAGTGTATGGTAGGGGAATTTTGGAAGAAAGACATAAGAAGTGGGTCACGAGACTATTGTAGTTGCACGTGACACTAAGTTACAAACCCAAGGGTTCTGCTCCTCCCCAAATGGTGTAAGGCTAGACTTCAAGACAAGAGCTCCAGCAAACACTCTGCCCCCTATGAAACCATAACCTACTTGGTCAGTTCAATATAACTTTGACCCTATAAACCTCATAGGTCTATATAGAAGACCACGGTGGATGGTTTCTATCAAATCACTAGTAGTCATCACTTGTCACAACCTATAAAACACATCTTTACCTACAGAAGAAGGTAAGCTCATAAAATCTAGATTATTCAGTTCACCTTAGCATACTTGATCCACCAACTTCTTACTTAGGCATCAGAGCGGGTACTGGCGAAAAGTCACGTCTCCTGACAACCTTTCTTCTTGCCTGCAGGAACATGCTTGTTAGCATCCAGGACAAAATGGTTGCCAGATTTTATCGAGCATCATCATCCAGCTTTTCCACAGCTTGAGTTAGTGTACCCTAAGTATTGAGCCAATAAGCTAACCATTCCACCCATTGGAATTATTTCAGCTCTCTTTGTCGCTGCATACAAACATCCATTCCTTGAAGATCTCAACATGATTCTAGTAGGGGGCAGATTTCTTCCGGAGTCATGGCCGAAAGAACCTCCACATCTTTGTTGCTACATTATGAATTTTCTCCATGGCAAAAAAAGGTCAACGCTAAAAGACCGTGAATATACATTATAGTCAGGTGAATGATTGAAGTGTTCCTCCCCCACTTTTTTGGTCTCGCCTCCCAATGTTCCTCCAAATTGAGTTCAACAAGAATCTAGGCCCCCTCTTCTGCATTCGTGAGACTTGTTTTCCATACTTTCATCCAAAAGCCTTTACCATCTCTCGATAGTTTATCGAGAATGGTATGTACCTATTTCGTGCAATACCAATTCGCTACAACCAGTTTGCTTCTATAAAGGGATCAAACCTAATCAAGTCCACTCACAAGCAATCACCTACAGTAGAAATCATAGATGTACCACTACCACAACGTGCCCCACTAAGGCAATGATCTAGCGCAAGAAAAGAAAATAACACAAGCCACGATGACCCGATTGAGAGACCTATTAAAAGGGAAGCAAAGCACAGACCTAGGGTGGAAGTCCTGGAACACGACACACAATAGAGATATTTCCTTAACTACTTAGGCGTCAGAGTTTCTCCTTGAGGATTGCCCCAGGGATTTTCTCACAGATACTTGGTGATTGGAGCATGCCAACTACCTTGGTGGTTTATCTCTATTTGGAAGGAAGCCTTGCATCAATGGTGCCATCTGTAGTGACAGTTTTTTACATTCTTTTGAGGTTTTGATAGACCCCGAAAATAGTTAGAAACCACTCTAGGGCACCAGGCATAATATAAATAACACGAAAAATAGCCTAAAGAGAACAATGGTATACAAGTATACATAACAAGGAAGGGATGGCCTTTGTAATGGAGAACTACTCTGGAAACAGGGAATCCCTGCATTGGGAAATAATAGTACTATCATGCTCTTCAATAATTTGGCTAAACCTCTTTTTAGTCACTTCTTCTTCTTCAATATTCACTCTTTCAGCATGCACCACCTCATTATCACCCACATTGGAATGGGTTACAGAGGAAGACGGTTCATAATGTACATCTACCATATTTGGAATTAAGGAAAGGAAAATTAGGCAATATCTTCAAACTTTAGAATCTAGGGTGAATCCATTCAAACTTTAGAAAACCCAAAACAATTTAAGGTACGTCCATCAAATCACCATAGTGACTTTTTAAACGTGTAACTATTGCATAAGAAACCATACCTCAAAAAGTGCACCTTTTTCGATACAAAAAGATTACTTGTGTCAGTTGATAATGGAAGACTTAAATCGTTAAATGGGTCATGTAATGATTACTTAGCACGTGATTAGCTATACATATCAATTTCCCTTGATTTACGGAACAACGTATCTAGTTCCCAAAAAAGGAAACTAAACATAATAAAAATATGTACGATATATCTGTTAGGCCATGCACCACTTTGTGTTAGCTTCATAATCGTTTCAAAAAATCAAGCATACTACGTGCTCATTATGAATAAAGCTCGTGAACACTGGACCCGTATTGAACTTTGAGGTTGGGGAGGCTTATGGTATATACCTAGTTCGCGCTATACCAGTTCTCTACAATCAGTTAACTTCGAGCGAGGAAGAGAACCTAATCAAGTCCGCTTACTAACAATCACCTATAGTAGAAAGCACGGAAGCACCGCTACCACAACATGCCTCACTAAATCCATGATCTAGTGCAAGACGAGCAAATAACGCAAGCCATGATTACATGATCGAAAAACCAATGCAAAGGGAACAAAATTATAGACCGAGGGGGGAACCCTCTGAACACAACACATAACTAAAATTTTCCTTAAACTGACTTGGGCATTGGAGTTTCTCCCCGGGGATTACCCAGGGAGTTCCTTGCAGGTACTTAACAGGTGGAGCATGTCTACTACCCTGGTGGTTTATCTCAATCTGGAAAGAAGCCCCACATCAGAGAACTCCCTGTCATCCAAGTGAAAATTGATATACCACTTCCCTTCTTTATTCGTCTTGTGTTCCAGTGTAGCCAAGAAATCTAACACCCAACATTTGTAGGTCGATTAGTGTTAGTCTAGGAAACCTTCCAAACCAATCTGACCCAACAAGTACGAGACCGGTTGTAGGAGACCAAGTTGCTCTAATGTCTTCTTACAAGCAAATTTGGTCTCAAGCAATGTCCTCCTGGGTTTCACTAAGTTTTTCCATCTTCAAATCGCACTTCTGGTGATGTTTCTTATCTCACTGAATTCATCTAGTGTCGTGGAAACAATCACTATAGCTAGGGATTTCCCGTCTCTCCCAACTTGGCTCGAGCTACCTCTTTCCCTTTGGGATTAACCACCATTCTCAATATGGCTTCTCTTTAGACCCATTTTCACAACACACACAAAAGAGAGTGAAAACATTGCAATATTTCAAAGAAAATAGCAAGTACAATATTCTTAAAGCAGTACATAATTAGCACTACCACCTAAACCTTTCTTCCACAATACAAAAACTATCCCTACACTTTCCCCACACTTAAACTAACATACAAGAACAATACTTCCCACATTCAACCACATATTCTCAATATTTTTTAAAATTTAAAATCCCACTATTTATAAATATGCCACAAAATGCAAATAAGTTCAAGATTTAAAAAATTTACCCGGATTTGGACCTTGGAGAGTTGAAAACTCAAAAGAAATGCAAGTTTTGCCACTCTTTTACAAAATTGCCTAAAGTCTAGGTAAAAAATTAAATTCAAAAAGTTAAACATCACATAAAATATATAATTAAACATGATACTAAATTTTAAATAAAAAAGTTACATATCATATTAAAACACTAAAATACACATACATTAAGATAATCAAACATCAAATAAAAACACAAGATCATCAAAATAAAAATGGTTAAACATCAAATTATAATTCTAAAACTACACATCAAATTAAAAAAATACATCAAATTGAAATAGTCAAACATGAAATGAAATTGTAAAAATGTATCAAATTAAAATATATAAACATCAAATAGTACAAACATTATATTTAACATCAAATAAAATATTTATAAAATCAAATAAAAAACTAAATACATCAAACGAAAATAAATAAACATAAAATAAAAACCTATCATATAAATCAAATTTCAATAATTAAATATCAAAGAGAAATGCTAATATGCACATTAAATTTTAGATAACAAAGTGCACCATGACATTGATATTTAGAAAAAATATATATATTAATGCTAAATATACAAGAAATAAATTCATATTATTAAAAAATCAAAGCATACATCATATAAATATAATATTAAAAAATATAAATATCAACATTTAAAGCAACATGTTGAAAAGTTAATACATCAAACAAAATGAAACTATAAGTTCAAAATATAAATTCAAGATGGTAAAATATCACGAACTTGTGTCAATATGTATAAATAGTAAAATTTTAACATGTAAACACGAAATTATAAATTATAAGATCAAAACTTAATTTTAAAACACATGATTATAGTGAAAAAAGGCTTACGAAAAAACATCACAAGATTTGGTTTAAACATCAAGTAATGAAAATGAAACATTAAATCTGGTAGTAAAAACATGTGCATTGTGGAGAAATGAGGAAAAAATTGATCTGTGAATTTCTTTGACCTGGATTCTTGACCAACGAGATTGTTGTGGCCTGGAATCATTAATTTCCCAATTATTTATGCTCAATAACCCCAAAAGTGGTATTTGCACCCAAATCCCTCCTTCATCTCCCAAAATTTATTATATTATATTTGGAACCTCATCTCTAATTAACCTTCATAATATTGCTCATTAATTCTTGGTCACACTGTGAGACGGTCTCGTAGAAATTTTGTCTATGGAAAAACCAAGGTTTAAACTGCAAATTAGAAAAAATCAAAATAAAATTTTTGGATTGCATTAATCGGGTTATTAACTTACAACTATTGCACATGACACATTTACTGAGACTTTCTCGGGCATGTATAATAATTCCTTCTTCTCTAATTAGAACTATCTAAGTTTCATCCTCCTTGTCGTCTCACCCGAAAAGGTTTGCTTTAATTCTGCTTTTGTAATCGATATTGTAAGAAAACTCTTGATTGATCTCGAAAAAAGTAAATTTTGCCGGGTCAATGCCCTTTTGGAGAAAAATAAAGTTGTTAAGAAATTCAGTGTGAGATTTTTGTTTTCGTTTGGTATTGTTTCTTGATGCATAAGAGTAAGTGTTACAGGTTCTCCAAAAGTTTCTCTAAAATGGAGAATGAAAACTCATATTATTTATATATTTGTAACTAACATAGATTCTCTTGGAGAAAATTTTTTTGGGTTTAGTAAAAAAAATAATGATCTTTTTTAATAACACAATGGTAAATATTTTAACTACTACAAAATGAGAACGTCTCTTGTTAGAGCGACAACCATTAAAAACATCTTTTAATAACTTTAATGGTCAAATTATAATTATTTATAAATTACGATGCATTTGATTGATTTTTTTAAGTTATAGGAATCTCATTGTAATAAATAAAAATGAACTCTAAATCACCCACATTAGTTACGTCAATTATACAATGACCATGTCTAACAGTTAATTGGTCTAAAATAAGAGTCTGTGCTACAAAATACAATATAAATAAATTACTATATTTATTTTTAATAAATTTAAATAACGAATATTTTTAAAATTAATGAATATATACCTATTAAAAGGAATTTGGAAGGAACTACTAGTTTTTAAAGAATGTCGTCAGTCAACATTTGTTTCTACGCATGAAAGCCACGGTAATCACGAAGCTAGATATATAAATTATTTACATAAATAAGGAAATTACCTTTAAATTAAAGGTGATTGACATTAATAGCATTAAATTCTAATTCCCTAATTTTTTTATGTTCTCTCTACCTATAGAGGGAATGAAATCTTCTCTTTCCTCCAATTCTCCATTTTAGAGAACCATATGCAGCTTGTGTTGGAGCTGAAAAATTATCAAAATCTCCAAATATGCTTCATTTGTCCCATTCCAAGCTGCACACTTTGTCTTTTGATAGTTGACTTGAAAAATGTTTGATTTTTAATATCTTTCATTAAGTATCATTAAAACTTGTGACGAATCTAATAAATTATCATACAATAGTATATATACTTGTATGCTAATTCAATTTTATGGTCAAAGTTAAGATATTTTGACTAAATGAGTTGTTAAATTACAGTTTGAAAAGGGACAGAGGGAGTAGCTAAAATCTCCATTTTGCATAATCTATTGGACTTGCTCTAAGGGTGCAGAGGATCATTAAGGTAATGTGTGTACAGGTAGTAAGGTTTGAAAGTTTAGAATCTTTTCATTTTGCAGCTCGGTTTCTTTACATTTTTTTACTTCTCAACTCTTTTTGATTCAGTTTGATTAAAACTCTTGTGGGTTTCAAATTCTTTGTAGCACATGGGATGAAGACATATCCTCTAAATTTCCACCACTACTCTTGAAGACATCTTCAAGCCAATTCTATGGTTTTAATTATTGCAGATTCTTGATTTTTGGGAATTTTTTCGTTATTGTTGTTTTGATGCGTGTTTAGATGTTGGTTCGTTTGTTTTAATGAGCAAGGAAAGACAATTGTGATATTTGGCCTGCTTGTGAGGTTATTACCATCACACAATTTCATCTTAATGCAGTACTGTATTTGACAGCCTTCTTTATATTGTAATTTATCATGTCATTTTAATCTTCTTTTTATCGTGTTGCATATGTGATAGTCATTGAATTTTTGCACGTGAAGCTCTGAGACGAAAATGTTTGGGAATTTTGGCATTTATGTATTCTATTAAATGCCTTGATCGTTCTTGTCCATTTAATATTGTGTACCATATGATTAGATTTTGAATGTCGAATTCCTTATAGTTATGCACCAATCCCTACCGTTCACTAAATCCATCTCTTTATGATCAAATACTCATCTTCATCGCCTTTTCATCATCATGAAGATCAGCCGCCCTAATTTGGTTCACATTTTAATGGGTTCTTATCTGTTTAACCTGCTACATTCCCACCATTTTTAATGGGGTCTTATCTGTCTCTGTTTTTGTACGGTGTTTGTCATGTTAGAGGCTTTTTTTATACTTTTCTGTCCCAATTCAAATTGCACGAAATTTTTTTCACACTAATCAAAAAACTTGTCTAACTTTAGCTGAAGATTATGATTTGACATGTTCATCAAATTTATATATTTAATTCTGCGTAATATAGCCTCTACCAATGGCGGAGCCCCGGCTCGCCCCCAACCTCAGTGAATGAGGGGTAAATATACATTCCGCCCCTCCTCGCCCAGGACCCGCCCTACCCTGCCCCGCTCCTCCTCATATTTTGGTCTAGTTCCGTCACTGGCCTCTACACTACATATTGATAACATTTAAAAGGGATGCATAGTTTTTCTAATGTGCACACCCCATGGAACCAAGTGTATTAATCGGCTTGCTAATGGACAAAACCAATTGGTACACTCATTGAGAACAAATCCAAGCCATTCAAATAGGCAATCCAATGGCTACATTTTTCTTGCTTCTTCATTCCGTAGGCTTCAACTCATTCATTAGAATCATTACCAATCTATTATCTATCCATCTCAAACCCCAACACTGTACTCCTCCAAGATCTCAACTCCGGCGCATAATATTTAATTGCAGCTTATTAATTTGTACTCAACACAAAAATATCTATACTCTAGCAAGTTGAACGAACTGAAATTAACAATACCAACGATTAGCTGATATTTATTCAACAAGTTGATATTCATTCTACTTCTCTATCATTCGAATGATTAGCTAAATCATCGGACAAGATCTCGTACTCGACTTCTAACTTTAATTCTTCTTCCCATAACCTGAACCTGGATAGTGAACATAAAAACTTATATACTCCCTCCATCCCATTTTTAGTGTCTTACATCACTATTCATCGATAAAGTTGATTTTGTTTGTATGGTAAAAATATATAAATTTATAAATGTGAAAAATATCACATGAGATACTGGTACATTTATCGTAACACATATTTTTAGAATATTTAATTTTCACAATTTATTTTTAAACATAATTTAAGCTATTAAAATCATAAAATCAATGAATAGTGACAAAAGATGAAGTAAGACATTTTAAGCATTTACAAGCGATGATTGCAGCACTTACAAGTTATACTTTAACCACTAAGTTGTTCTTGACTTCTCGTAGCACACATCGGTTAAAAGAAACACCTACTAGTAACATGTGAAACACTTGCAAGCGACGATTGAAGCACCTACGAAGTATATTCTAAGCACCAAGTTATTTTCAAAGCACATACTAGTTTCACATGAAACACTTACAAGTGACGTTTAAAAGATCTATGAGTTGTACTCTAAGCACCCAGCTATTTTCAAAGCACACACAAGTCAAAAAATAAGTGCCTTCAACTTACATTTGTTGCACCTACAAGCATTGATTAAAGCACCTACACGTTTTACTCTAAAGACCAAGTTGTTCTCGACTTCTCGTAGCATTCACAAGTTATACAAGAAGAAGCATTGATAAGTTGTGATTAAATCACCTATTAATTGTTCTCCATGCACAAAATTGTTTTTGTACAATGCACAAGTTTTAAACGGAGCACCTTCAAGTACATTTGATGCACTTACACGCGATGGTTGAAGCATCTACGAGTTGTACTTTAAGTATCAAGTTGTATTTGTAGCACACACGAGTTATAAAAAACACCTACTTGTTAAATTTGAATCACTTATAAGCGATGGTTGAATCACCTACGGGTTATTACTCTAAGCACCAAATTGTGTTAGTGGCCCACATAAGTTATAAAGAACTACCTACGTATTACATTGAAGCTTACTCTAAGCACCAAGTTATTATCGTAGCAATTACAAAAGCTGTAGTTGAAACACTCACGAGTTGTAGTTGAAGCACCTACTAATTATAATTTAAGCACCATGAAAGTATACTTTTTAAAACTTGCTTCCGTAGCACATACAAATGATTAAAGAAGTATCCGCTACAAATTATTAAAGAAGTATCGGAAGCATTGAGTGGCCACAATTGAAGCCCTTACAAATTGTAGCTGAGGAAATCAGCCATCACCATGAATGTACCTACATAAGAAACTCATGTACATGTTCACATATAGGAAAATCAGTAAAGGAAACCAATGTGAAAGGAACCCCAAAAACAATAGCTTTCTATACAGAAGAGCACTTGTGTCATATTCCCACTAATTTTAAGAAATTGGATATATTTTGGATTTTAAAAACTTATCGTAAACACATGGAGATTTACCATACATGTAGATACAGCTCACAGAGAATGAAGGCCATGCACACCAATCACACAGACACAAACAGATACCTGCAGATACAATGAAGCGGCGTGCAATATCAAGCTCGTGAGCGGTTGCATAAAGATAAACATCCAAGTAAAGAGATACAGTCCATTACAAATTACAACCTGTCTATATATTGTTAGATCATAAACACAGACCAAATAAAAATAGATTTGACAGGTGATGTGCATAAATGGCAATGAAAAGGGTACAGTTCAAGTAGTATGAATGTCATGGATGTAGGCTTAGAAAAAAAACAAATATAAAAACATGAGCAGCAAAAGGTGAATGAAAAATCTGATGAACTCGCATCTAACTGGAGCTTTAGATGTTGTTTTCGGCCTTTCTTCACCAGGTTGAGTTTTCATTGCAGTAAATTTAACGTCCTGCACAAGTTCTTCAACGTGAAATGAAATATTTACAGAGTAAGAGAATCATGCTCACAGAACTAATGAACATAGCAGAAGTGTATGACTCTGTACATCCCAAAGCTGCCCGACAAAGTGCAGAGGCAGAACCAAATTAAGTTGTTTCTCTCTTCACTGGTACGATACCACCAATCAATCTAGTGCATAATGATCTGCACATCTGAAATCTTCTACAGACATAAGCAGATAATGGCACAGATGTCTACATCTGTCCATGTTTGTTAATTGCTATATGTACACAGAATTCAGATTTATCAGTACGCCTGTACATCAGAATCACAGCTCTATAAGTGGTTACACATATTTTATGATTTCATAAGTTAATCATTTATCATTTATTTCTGCCGGTCTAAGCTAATTTATTTTTCAGGGACGAATATTTCAAACAAGCGAGAGGCCAAAGCATTTGCTCTTATGTCCGAAGACGAGAATGCAAACAAGGTTGCAGTTTTTGCGGGGGTACAGAAGAAGAAGACTCAGTACAAGCAATTCAACATCAAGGAGTTCTGAATCTGTTGAACGGGAAACGAGGAGGAAAAGGGTGCCTTGTGAAGTTCGTGTCACATTGCTGTTGTTTTACATTGAAGGGATCTGAAATCTCACAAGTTCATGAAGCCATGGATGTTGCAGCTTCTTTTGCCAAACTTAAGTTGCACTAGTCACCCAACATTCTGCTACCCGCAGATCGACTACAACTTTACCATAGACTTACAGATTCCAATTTCCAATTTCCTAGCGCGTCTACATTTTCACTTTTTTTCCCTTTTTAGAAAAGTATTTTGTTGTTATGTTGTTATTATATGAAGAATTTAAATGAATGAATGGGGGAAAGGAGGAATAACACGTGCAGCATAGAAACTATCTCATGCTCGCATCTAGGGCCAGTAAAAACACTTCCAAATCACTCTGATAATCTCACTCGATGCCAGTTAATTCTAAACAGCAAAAACAAAGTAAAGAAAAAAGAGATTTTGAAGGGCGGAAAAGATATACCGATCCATCGAGGGCATCCCCTCAAGCGTGTTTCCTTTATTTAGCACCTCCTCTAGGGTTCCGGCTGAGTTTCTAGCACTAGCCGTCGGTCACGGTGAGGAAGATGGCCACTGGGAGTGGCAGTGGCAGAACTAGGGCCTCATGCCGGGGGGGCTGAGAAGGAGAGTTTAAAAAAAATTGAACGCTTAATACAACAATATTTTAAAGAACAAATATTACATAATAAAATGAATACATAATAATAAGATTTTTACAAGTACGACAAATCAATATAGAAAATTACTTTCTAATACTTGTATTGCTAGAAGTAGAACCACTACAAACCGGAGACAGTTGTATCCTACGATGTTGCATACGCTGATAACGTTGCAAAATTGGTTCATTATCGAGCCCAACAAAA
>JAULKM010131323.1:0-19432 GCA_032355605.1 Rubia tinctorum
AAAGAATTGGGAGGGTTTAAGCAAATACTTGTCGTCCTATAACTGATAGATGCATATGAATTGATTTATCTTTGCGCTGATGATCGATGTTTCACTAATGTGAGTTATTCCGAGCCGATTACTTTATTCATATATTATTTTAATTCATATTTGATATTTGTTAGTGTTCATCATTAGTTGTTAGAAAAATTTTGAATTAAGGCGTGGTGACTACACCAAAAGTGTTTTATATTAGTAGGTATTTTTAAATTATAGTCATTGCTCTGTTCCTCGTGGGATCGACCCTGCTTATCGTTATACTAATTAGTAATTCCTGAGTTTGCAGGTATTTGACAAGTAAAACGACGCTCGCCAATTTTATGCCTCGATGCAGCTATTGTTCAGGTTGAACGTGAGAGGGTGATGCTTTATCAATTTCTTATTTGTTTGGGGATTTTTATGCCACTCTTCACTCTTACATTCTTACACAGGATCCCTTGCATTCACTCGACAAGGTTTACTCGCTTGTTTCTTAGGAGGAGCATTAGAAGATAGTCATATCAGTTCGTGATTCTATTACCTGAGCAGACACGATGGCCTTTGCTGCACTTTGTTAGACTAAACCCTCCATCATGAAGATAGTCGGCGCCGCCCCGGGAAGGACCCCCTCCGCCGCCATTGATAGTCAGAGCCCCACTTGCACTCATTGTGGCCGTAAGGGTCATGATGTTACTACCTGCTTCTACATGATTGGATATTTAGATTGGTTCACTGAGAATCTACCCCCTGCACCAGGCCTGAAGGCTGTTGCAAATCCCAAGATGCGCGCCTCACCTGGTGTGCCCTTTGCCGGAGCCTCACAGCCCGTGATCGCCGCCGTCACTCCACCAGTATATGTCTCCGCTGTCATAGTCACTGATTTTGATCGGTCTTCCTTTGGCCCAACACTTTCTAAGGAGCAATGGAGTACGGTTTAAACATGTTCTCTAAGTTTAATCCTTTTGACAATATGTCAGGTAACACTAATTTACCTTGGATTCTTGATACCGGTGCTTCCTACCACATAACCGGCGACAAGGATTTTCTTTATGATGTTGAGCATGATGGTAATGTTGATGTCATTCTGCTTGATGTATCTATTTCTACTGCTGTTGAACATGGAAAACTTTGATTTAGAGATGTCATTGTGAATCATGTTCTTTTTATTCCTACATTACGATGCAATTTTTAATCATTTTCCAAGTTAACCGGTGCTTTAAAATTTCTAGTTTTTCTTACCAATTTTTTGTGTATTACAGGATATCAGCACGAGGACAGTGATTGGCGTGGGTGAACAACGATGAGGGGTTTATTGGCTGTGCAGATTGGAAATTCCGTTATTTACACAGCCACCGTCTGTGTCCATTTTTATATCAGTGTCTTCGTCTACTTTATGGCATCAGCGTTTTGGGCATTCGCCCTCTTCGGTATTGTCTTCTATCTCAGCTATTTCTTTAAATACAAGTGATATTAATAAAACTGTTTCCTGCTCTGTCTTTCATCAAGCAAAATAGTCTAGACATGGTTTCCCAGTTAGTTCTGCTAAGGCTAGTCATTTATTGGAACTTATACATTGTGATGTTTGGGGGAATATGGTTCACATTCTTCTAGTGGAGAATTTTTGTTTTTAACCATAGCTGATGAGTTATCCTGAGTTGTTTGGGCTTATTTACTTGTTTCAAAGTATCAAGTACCATTGAAGATGAAGTAGTTCTTTGCAGTTGTTCAAACACATTTCCGCTATCCTATTCAAAGGGTTCGAGCTGACAACAGAACCAAATTCCTGCCTCATAGATAATTTTTTCTAGAGAAAGAGGTTCATTTTGAGACCTCCACAATCTACACACCTCAGCAAAATGGGCGAGTTGAATGCAAGGACATGCACATTTTAAATTTTACTCGTGCTCTTTGTTTCCAAGCTCATTTGCCTATCGACTTTTGGGGAGAATGCATTCTTAAATCTACCTACCTTATCAATCGCACACTAAATCCTGTGTTAGATGGCCAATCAACTTATCAGCTTATGTACGGTTGCGCTCCAGCTTGCTGCCATCTCCGTGTGTTTGGTTGTTTGTGCTTTGCCTCTCAGCTTCCACGACCGCGTGATAAGTTTGAATCTAGAAGTTGAAAGTGTGTCTTTCTAGCTATCCCGTTGACCAAAAGGTCTGGCCTATTTATGACTTGGAGTCTCGTACTGTGTTTGACAGTCGGGATGTGATATTTTATGAATATTTTTTTCCGTATGCACCAGTTACTGGAAGAAGTTTCCTGCTAATCCTTTGCCATTACAATCATCTGCTCTTTATGATGACTCCATTCTGGAGCCAGAGCCAGCGCCAGCCTCTGAGCTGCGAAAAAAACCCAACATCGCCAGCTCGGACTTTAGAAACCCCGTCTCCCCATACTGGTTAACAGCCAGCTCTGCTGGAGCTATGATCGTCTATCACCGAGTCCCAATCATCGCCACCAGAAGCTCCACTAGCCCCGTCCGCTGACCAGCCCCTTGCAGCCAAGCCCCTGCCTGACCCTAAGCTGCCGTCTTAGTCAGTTTGGCTATTCTGTTCGCCGAGTACTTGTCTTCGTTAGCCTCCGGCTGAATTGAAACATTATATTACACTTCTACCCACTCGATAAATCCCCTTTTTGTTGATCTCTTATCGTCTGCTGCATTGTCCTCATGTACTCATTACCCTATTGATGATTATGTTTCCTATGATAGATTTTAAGATTTGCATTCTAGATTTTGAGTTGCAGTTATAGATGTTGCTGATTTAGTTACTCATGTTTATGCTTCTCTCAATTCTCATTAATGTACTGCCATATCCGAGGAAATTGACAGACTCAAGCTGAATAATATATGATTTCTTGATCCACTTCCACCTGGTAAAAAGGCCATTGGATGCAAGTGGGTTTATCAGACCAAGTTCAAGTCTGAAGGTTCCATTGATTGCTACAAGGCTCATTTGGTTGTTCTTGGTAATCGTCAGATTGAGGGCACTGACTTTATTGAGACATTTTCTCCTGTTGCCAAGATGAGTTCGGTTGGTCTTTTCTTAGTTGTTGCCGCTATTCATGGATGGTTTTGCATAACATGGATGTTCACAATGCATTTCTCCATGGTGATCTTTAGGAAGAGGTGTACGTGCGTCCATCTCCAATTTATACATTGCCGGTGCTAGTTTGGTTTACAAGCTTCACAAATCTCTTTCTGGTCTTCGGCAAGCTCCGCTGAATTGGTTTACAAAGCTTACTGCGGCTCTTTGTCTCTTTGGTTTTGCTCAGAGGAAAGAAGATTACTCTTTGTTTTCTTATCTCAGAGATGGTGTGTCTCTTCATGTTCTAGTTTATGTTGATAATCTTATTATTGCTGGTTCATCTCATGAGATGATGATTTTATTCAAGAAGTATTTGTGCTCTCATTTTCATATGAAGGATCTTTGTGCTCTGAAGTATTTCTTGGGCTTTCAGATAGCTCGTCGCCCTAATGGCATGTTTTTGTCTCAGCAAAAATGTCTTGGAAATTCTATCAGATATTGGGTTATTGGCGACGAAACCCACTGATTTTCCCATGGCACATTGGCAGGCTGCACTGTGTGTTTTACACTATCTTAAAAGTCATCTAGGTCAAGGTCTGTTTCTATCAGCTAAGTGTTTGCTTCAAGTTACGGACTTCTGTGATTCTGATTGGGCGGCTTGTCTCATTACTAGGAGATCTTTGACTGGTTATATTATTGGTGAATCTCCAATTTCTTAGAAGATAAAGAAACAACAATCTGTTTCTCGTTCTTCGGCTGAAGTAGAGAATAGGACTATGGCAGTCAGACTTTACTTGGCAAGTTTGGCATTCGGGATCCTCATGCTCCAACTTGAGAAAGAGTGTAAGAGATATTTTATGAATATTCTTGTATATTTTGTAGTCTTAGATAGAATCTTTTTCCATTTGTGATTATGCATATGCTACGTATATATGCGCCTCTTGTATCATTAATAAAAACACATGTTCATATTTTATAGCAGGTCTCCGTAGGTAATGACGCAATCTTAGCCTCTCCTGCACACGCTTCTCTTAGCAGTGCTGCTACCCTGGTAGTAGAATCCGACACCACATCTCCGCGGGATTGCCGTTTCTTCGTCATCTTAGCTGCAGTACAACCAATGCTTGTAGCAGCTAAGCAAAAGGAATGGATCATGGCCCTTGTTTATCGGTGAGCTTGAAGATCTATATTTATTTTTATGACCCTCAAATTTTATCCAATACAGTAAATGAGAACTAAATCAGAGCCATCTTATTAAATGATCTTACAGTTCAGATTTATTCTAACATAAATTGATGTTTTCACATGGAGGGGTGTTCTCACATGAAATTTCCCCTATGTATATATATGTATACATATATAATTGGGATTATGTGAGAACACCTATCTTAGGTGAGAACACTCATTTAAGTGAGAACAGATCTAAATCATTCAATTAATTAATCGAATGGTTCTAGTGGTGTTCTAGGTGAAAAAGGATGACGGCGTACTAGTCTAATAGATTAGGACAAGGTTTATGAACTAATCACGTGTAATGACTCAGAGATGCTTGCGAACAGCTAGCTTCCATATGTTAGTGCAATCCCAGCTATCCAACTCTTTCTTCCAAGACTTTGGTTACATAGCTATACACTTTTTATTTTTTCTTTTCCTTCAAAATTTCATGTACAACTTATTTTATATGAGTTTTAATTTTTTTGCTTAGTATGCAACTGAAAGTTTTTGGTGCTTAGAGTATAATTCACAGGTATTTCAATCGTTTCTTGTAAGTGCTTTAATGTAAATTTTCTTTTATAACATGTGTGCTATGAAAAATAACTTGGTGCTTAAAGTGCAATTCGTATGTGCTTCAATCAAAACTCGTAAGTGCTTCAAATGTAATGTTTCTTTTATAACTTGTGTGCTATAAAAATTATTTGGTTCTTAGAGTACAACTTATAGGTGCTTCAATCAACTCTTAGAGTATAACTTTTATAACGTATATATTATGAAAATAAATTGGTGCTTAGATTACAACTCATAGGTGTCTCAACAGTCGCTTTTAATTAAGTGTTTCAAATGTAGCTAGTATATGCTTCTTTTACTTGTGCTACGAAAATAACTAGGTGCTTATAATATACCTTATAGGTGCTTCAAACGTTGCATGTAAGTGCTTCATATGTAACTAGTAGGTGTTTATTTATACCTTACATGTGCTACAAAATAAAATTGGTGCTTAGAGTATAACTCGTATATACTTCAATCATTGCTTATAAGTGCTTCAATGTAATATGAAAGTGATTCTTTTATAATTTGAATGTGCCACATAAATAACTTTGTGCTTAGAGTACAACTCATAGGTGTTTCAACCATCACTTGTATGTGCTTCAAATGTAACCCGTAGGTGCTTCTTGTATTACATGTGCTTGTTACAAAAATAACTAGGTGCTTAGAGTACAACTCGTAAGTGCTTCAATCTACGCTTGTAAGTGTTTCAAATGTAGGGTAGGTATTTATTTTATAACTTTGTGTTTCATATGGAAACAACTTGGTGCATATAGTACGACTCGTAGTTTAATTAAAAATAAGGTGAAAATATTAAATAACGAAATGAAAAAAACATGAAAAGGGAAAATATAAAAAAGAAAGAAAGAATAATAAATTAAAATTTAGAGAAAAAGCAAGAAAGAAAGTGTATAAATATCGTATTATTACAGTCCCGTTGTCATTGTATTTGAAATTGGAAAGGAAAATATTGGAGTTAAATCCAAGCTGAAGAAACATCCAAGAACTACGAAAATACGACCCGACTTTATGTGCTTTGATTCAATATATGACCATCGTGTTTTTTGTTTTTATATGGTTTTGGAAGCACATGACATTAGTCATTGATCAAATTATTTCTATGGTTCAAATTTGTTTTCACATAAAAGGGTATTCTCACATAAAGGGAGTGTTCTCACCCGAACCCTATATATAAGGTTTTGTTAAATGTGCACGAGAGACATGACAATTAAGGTTCATTTATAAATATGTATATATATATAATGTCCTTAATATGTATATTTAATGTTCATGAATTGAAATGATATAAGTGTTTGTATTTAGTGCCAAGATAGGAATCTAAAAAATGTATAGTTATTGTTGTGCTGTAGGATTGTGCATGGATAAAACCAATTGTTTTGATGAAGATCGAACTAGTGAGGAGTATCGATTATTTGTTGCTAACTTCATTGAATATTCATTTGCTAATGCTGCAAAAAAGAATTTGTCGTATGTATATTTTCCTTGCAAGAAGTACTGGAACATCATAATTCATGTAGATCCAATTGGTTTGAAGGATGACTTATTCATACACGGTTTTGATCCAACATACGCAACTTGGTTTTGTTATGGGGAGAATGTGGATGAGTATACGAGAAATGATGTAGGGGCCAAAAAGAATGATAAGTTGGATGACTTGGTTGAGGAGGTTGTGAGGCAATCCAGAAAGACTTTCATCCTTACATAGACTGCACAATGAGACCATTTTCTACGATGGGTGTCCCGAAGGAATGACAGTATTTAAGCCCACATTGCAGTTGATGAGTGTAAAATCTAAGTATTCCTATAGTAATGTTGGGTTCTACGAGTTGTTGAAAGTGTTGAAAGAGATGCTTCCGGTTGGCAATAAACTACCGGAAACGGCCTATGAGGCAAATAAGGTACTATGTCCGATGGACATGGATTATGAACAAATACATGCTTGTTTGAATGGTTGTATCTTGTATAGGGGAGATCACTTGAATGTAGAAAAATGTCTGAAATGTAATACTCCAATATTCAAATTAAAGGAGGCAGATTGGGTCGGAGACATTGGGAATCAACAGGTGGAGAATGTTCATGCAAGGGTTGTTTGGTATCTACCTATTATTCCCTACATGAGAATATTTTTTAACAATCATGAGGATGCAAGGAATATAAGTTGGCAATCGCAATGACTGTGGTTAATCTTGATGTCATTAGCCATCCGGCAGATGATGATCATTGGAAAAAGATTTATGTGGCCTTTCGTGGATCTTAAAATGAGCCACGTAATTTGAGTCTTGGTTTGTCCACAGATGGAATATAAGCAACAATCATAGTTCATGGCCAGTAATGGTAATGATTTACAACTTGCCCCTATGGTTGGGCATGAAAAAGAAGTACATTATGTTGTCTCTTATGATCTCAGGTCCGAAGAAACGGGGAACGACATTGATGTGTACCTAACCCCCTAGTAGATGGTGAGAACCAGAGTGTCGTTAGAAAACTCAGATCCTGACAACCAACGATAAGATTAATAGAGTTGCTTCTGGTATTACTCCTATTTACTATAGAGTAGACAGTGGCAAGTCCAGGTTTCGTCCACAAGAATAAAGGGGTTCAATGTATAGCATCACAAAGTTCACCCTCGGGCATCACCCGAAACGTGCGTCTGAAATGACATGCATAAGTGGTGAGGTTTTTTGTTGAGATTAGACTAATAACGAATATATAATAACACAAATATATCAAGATTTGATTAACTAGCCTTGGGGATATTTGCATCAAATGATTGACATAAACAATTTGATCCTAGATTTTCCACATTAAAGAACTATAATTCTATTGAGTACTATATCACACGATTTGGAGATGTTAATTCCCCGGGAACTCCATCGGTCTTTCATACCATGTCGGTTCTGCCCCCTCTTTAATATCTTACCTCTCTTTCCTACTCACTCAACTAAGAGCAAGACTTTGTAGGGTGGTCATAATGACATATCCTACAAAGTCTCACTCGTTGAGCCTCTTTTCTCCACATATTCTCTTCTTTTTTCTATAAAACAAAAAATAAAGAAAACACACAAAATTCAGAATAGTAGTGCAAGTGTTCTCAGTTTACACCAATAACTCAAGCAATACCTACTCCAACAAACACAAAAACACACAAAAAAGACAAAAGAAAAATCATAAAAAATAGAACAAGAAAAATAAATTACAAGTTACTCTACCAACTAGTTATGCTAGCTAACAATTAAATTTAAAATAGTGTACGTGAAAACAATGCCAAAATTTGACATGCACCCCACATGGTCGTTTAATTCCCACGCGATGTGTTCAAAGATAAAATTTGTAAGTTGCTCTCGTACTCACTGCTAACTGTAATAACGTAGCTAGTGGAAAGTTCGGGATCATCCATGAGACAATAGAATTTAAGAGTTAGCTCGACACAAACCATGATCGGGTGTCTCCCCTTTCGTGTGTCAAGAATATCTAGTGCTTTAAACATGTAATCTGGGGGGGTTTGTGACTAACAAACCACTAAACATGAAAGCAACGAGATTTAAACTATGATTAACTAGTTTTGGGGGTATTTGCATAACATAACCGATTTAATGACTTTGATCCTAGATTCTATAACATTTAGATATATAAGACTATTCACATGCCTATGTCACATAGTGCGGAGATGGCCAGGAATTCCCAATATGTATCACACAAAGGTTCCGCTTCCTTTAAAACCATCTCACAGCCTCCATAATTAGGGATGCAATCTAATCCTTCTGACTCTGCAATTCATCCCCATCATCTCACTCCCGGTGCTAACACACCCCCACTTAAAGGATCTAAGCCTTATGTAGGTAGAAACCGCTACATGCGGGAGTAAGGACAATACGTCCCAGACACTCCACTATGAACACCAATCCTAAGCCTAGAGAGGCAAAGGAATTGACATCTCATGATGACTCTAGGGTCGATATAACCCTACTCGCTATAAACTATAATGCATATCTATTAGTGTAAGCCAAGGGTTTTCCCTTGCTAGGAGTTTAATAGGGCGACCCCCGGTTAACCTCTCTTGACATGCAATCACTCACACAACTAGCCAATTAGAATTAACATATTTCGGATTGGTACGGTTCAAGGTCGAATGGATGCACTCATATCCCAATATCTCGAGCCTACGGGGTCGTTAGTCTAACACTCCCAAGATAGCATTTTATTGCCTAGCATGATATTATACCATTCATAGAATTATGGATGCATCATAAAGAATATCATGGCATAAATCATGCATGAATGGAAACTACAAATCATATAAAAATATTCATAGAACATAGATAATAAGGTAATATAGAATCTCAAAAAAATCATAAATCATATCATGAATGCAAACACTACGCCAAGAAAATAACTACTCTAGAGACATTAAACCCAATACAATCATTGAATTTAATTTGATAAAGTTAGAACTAGAGAAATAAATGATGAGAAGATAAGGCCTCCACTCTTCCTACCTACTACTAGGAATAACAATAATGACCAAACCTCCAACTTCTTAAACCATAGAAGAGTAAAGCTAGCTTTTACAGTAGATGAGTTTTGGACCTTAAAGGTCCAAAAATGTGAGAAAACCCTAGCTGTCACACAGTTCACACTAGCACGCCTCGTGCAATAGTGCACATGTCAGCCAGCATGGCCAGTGCAAAGGGGCACGGGTTGTGGACTGGAGGGCATTCCTCGTCATTTCTGATTGAACGAGCCTTGCCAAAGTTCTTGGCTCATCGTCTGGCCTTCGTTTTTCTTCATTTCCCGAGCACAAGCCGTGCTAGATGGCACAACCCATATCCTTGGCCTCGTTCCCTTGGCACAAGCTATGGCAGGGGCCGTGCTAAGTTACATAGCCCATGTCATTCTTCGGCTTTTTCGAAACTTGCTCCTTTCTTTTCTGAAACTATCTACTACCACGTTTAGACTCGTGACCTTCAGTCTTTTATCAATCTTGCGATTAGCCTTCATAGCTACTCCGAAGGGCTTACGAGAAAATACATGCATCTGACGTCTCATCATTAAAGGATCATCAAGTTCTCTTTGGATTGACAAAATCCATAATTATGACACCTATTGTGATCAAGTCTCTAACCATGCTATACCTCACTCCGATATGTCTCAACTTTCCGTTATGTACTTCCCTATATGCCTTTTCATAGGCTGAGGTGCTATCACAATGTATATATACAGGCGACATTGACTTAGTCCACATTGGTTCTTTATATAAAAATTGACTCACCCATTCGGCTTTTTTGCTTGCTGCGACTAATGCTTCAAATTCAGCAATCATGGTAGAGTTACTTATACAATATTTTTTCTTTGATTCCCAACAAAAAACTCCACCACCCAGAACAAATACCCAACCACTTATGGATGAGAGATCATCTTTATTTCTGATCCAACTTGCATCAGAATAACCCTCAAGAGCTGATGTGTATCCTTTGTAATTGACACTGTAATCATTTGTTAGCTTGAGATATCTTAACACTTTCGTGATTCCAAGACAGTGTTGCTTGCTAGGATTACTTGTACTTAAAACTCTAACTGCATATGCAATATCTCGACATGTACAAGTCATTGCATATATTAAATTGCCTATCACACTTGCATAATTATCCCGTGATGCAACTTCTCCCTTATTTTTCACATAGTCTATTTTAATGCCAGTGGGAGTTGAGGCTTGATAGAAATCCCAATGATTAAACTTTTTAAGAAGTTTCTCAATGTCATGAGATTGTTGGAGTATTATTGACGCTTCATCTTTCTTTATTTTTATCCCAAAAATAACATCAACCTATCTCATATCTTTGATTTTGAATTTACTTGAAAGATTTTTTTTGTTTCTAACACAGCACCAAGTCAGAGCCATATATTAACATGTCATCAACATACAAACGTATTATGACACCTTTCCCATTTACATGCTGTAAATGCATTTATCAGATTCATTGACTCTAAATCCACTATTAAGTATAACTTGATCAAACCTTTGATGCCATTGCTTCGGAACTTGTTTAAGCCCATACAAGGATTTCATAAATTTGCACACTTTGTCTCTTGTCCAGACACTACAAATCTTTCAGGTTGTTTCATGTAAATCTCTTCTTCCAATTCATCACTCAAGAATGCACTTTTAAAATCCATTTGATGAATATGCTACTTTGAATTGCGGTAATCGAAAGTAGTACCCATATCCTGGTCATTTACAATTTTGCCCTTGTAAATCTCTGGTGACGAAATAGATGGCTTTCCTTCTCTTTTATCAAGACTGAGCTGATGACCCTTGTTGAACCAGATATGTATAAGAACAATACCTTTCCTTTTTCAGGCTTCACTAAAGTTGGCAAAGTCTTAAAATCCTGCTTCAACTACTGGAAGGCTTCTTTGCACTACACTATCCATCCATTTTTTTCCTTCTTCAATACGTTGAAGAAGGTTGATGTTTTTAAGCTCATTCCGATAGAAACTGCTTAAGGATGCTAAGGATCTTGTAGGTTTTGCACTTCCATGACAATTATGGGTTATTTTATCCGAGTTATAGCTCCAACCTTTTCTAGATTAACATCAAATACTACCATATGGTACCATAAATCACAGAAATTTTCCATCCCCATGCTGATGACACTCTTTGAGGGACTCAAATTCAAATTTTCCTTCTGGAGTTCTTCAAATGATTCCATCAAATATCGAAGAAAGTCTTCACACTATTAACTACCATGTGATCTCCATAGAATTCCATATTATGTTTCTTGGACGCTTTGTCTAGTAATTGTTGGTAAGGGCTCTTGGATTCTTTAATCCAAATGACGTTTTCTTGTAACATAACATTAGAGTTTCATTTATGAAATATTTTTTCTCCTTATGTTCTAAGGTCATCAATATCTAATGATAACCATTATGTAGTGATTGCTTTAACAAGCTGATCGATCAGAGCGAATTGATAACTATCCTTCAGACAGCACTTAATTAAAATCGATGAAATCAATACACATTTGCCAGCCTCCATCATGCCTCTTCATCACTATAAAGAAATTGGCAATCCAATTTGGGTACAACACTTCTTCAATGACATTGACTTATAACAACTTTTGTACTCCCTCTTTAATATCTTGCATTTGCTCCAGCACAAATGCACTCCTCTTCCATTTTCCAAGCTTAATGGTTAGATTGATGTTGATTTATGTACAGCCACTGTGATCGAACACCTGCTAAATTAAAGATGCTCCAAGAAAATACATCAGCATAATGATCTAAAACTATATGCAGCAGACTATTGGTTTCAGCCATATTACATTTTTGATACTTGCTTCTGGATAAACGTTTGCTCAATCTCAATAGGGCTCACTTCTCCTTTAATTTCCCCCACTTCAATATTTTTCCCTTAGCTCATTTTATAGCTAAAAACATACAACTTCTTATCGGTGCTTGGTTTCCTCTAACCAAGCAATCCCCTTCTCAGTTGCGAACTTCATTACCAGATGATAGGCTGACCAGATTGCCTTGGCTTGTTCATCAATGGCATCCTATTAATTGCATTGAAGGACAAAATAGTGTCCATTACTGCAAAGTTACAAAATATTGTTTTACTCTTGGCACCATCGTCCACAGTCACAACCAATATAATTATTCTAGTTTGGTTCTCCCTTTTCCCCGAATCCCGAGAAGGACAAATTAGAATTTTGCATATTTTTCTGTCCAATACCTAGTTGTTCAAAGTAACATGCAAACATGAATATGCCTCATGCAAACATGAATATGCCTCACTATTATCGTCGATGAGAAAAACCTCTTCACAGTTGCATTCCCAATTATAGCTGTGATTGCCATCATATATGAATGTGGTACTTGGTTAGGAATGACATCCGCCTTAGAAAACGTACTTGACACATCCAGACGTAAACACTTGTTCTTCAACTCTGCAAGTGGCACATATCTGTTTAAGGCTTTTACTGAAGTGTTTGATGTTGAATCGCTAATAGCTCTAGTAATTGATGAGACGTAAAATGCATATATGTATTAAGGAAGTTAACATCTCTTTTGCTATGTTTTTGTGGGTAAATTGCTAGGTTTAGATAGGTTTACATCATAAGGGGCTTAGATGACCATTTTTGGTTTTCTTATCTAAATTCTTCATTTTGTAGCCTAATATGTGCTTAATGGAATTTTATCCTTATCAGCGTCTATATTTTATTTTTTGAGCTTATTTATAGATTGTTCGCAAGCACTTCAAAGTAGGTTATTGAATGCCAATTGAAAAATTAGTTGAAGACTGGAGGCAATGAGTCAAAACGTGGTAGAAAATAGAAGGATTGAAGAAAAGAAGCCAAGTTTGGCAGTGTCGAAGAAACGGAACGGGTTGTGTAAAATGGCACGGCCCGTGTCATCTTCCATGCCACAAGAATAGGGTCCGAGAGACGTTCCGTGCAAATCTGCACAGCCCGTGCATGAAGAACAACCGAAGAACGAGACCCAGCTGATGAGATGTGCAAATGTGCATGTCCCATGCACCGAGAAGCCAGGAAATCAAGTCCCAGACGAAGGGTTGTGTAAAACTACACTGCTCGTATGCTCAAGTTCAGCAAAACAAGCTTCCAGATGATGTTCCGTGCAAAACGTCTTAGGCCTGGTGGTCATGCCGTGCAATTCTGCATGGCCCATGACACGTAGGCACCAGGGTTTTCCAACTGGGGCTTTTTAGGCCCATTTATCCTACCCTATATATATGGCCTTCACCCTCCTATGGTTTAGTAAGTATCCATAATGTAGATTTTAGATGATAGTAGGTAAGAATGGAGGCAAGAAGAATTCTCTCTCTAGGGTTCTTCTTCTTCCTTCAATTAGTTCTTAGATCTAAGACATTTAATCCAATGAATACCATGGATTTAATGGTAGTAGATTAGTTTATTTCTTAGGGTAGTTATTTATAAGCATGATTTGACATTATCCGTGAGACTTGTTGAGAGGTCATCATCGTACCTCTCAAAGTTACTATTTTTAAGCCTAATTGCTTCATAACTACAATTAAGTAGATAGTGGCAAATCGGAGTCATCCACGAAGAAGAGTGATTTTCCTAAGAGTTCATGCATATAAGGGTGTATACTAGGCTAGATATAGATACATAAATATATAAGAAAGCATGTAAAGGGTTGGTTGTTTTTTCTAAGTTATGAATTGAAAGAAAAAGCAACTATCAAAGTGCAATAAATATGCTATCATGCAACAACCTACTAAAAAGATGGTAAGATCACAATTAACAAATCC
Organism: Rubia tinctorum; assembly: GCA_032355605.1. NCBI lineage: Eukaryota > Viridiplantae > Streptophyta > Magnoliopsida > Gentianales > Rubiaceae > Rubia > Rubia tinctorum. The sequence continues at coordinate 14,131 of JAULKM010131323.1, forward strand.
TTAAGGGCAATTGATTCCCACTCCCAGACCTCTTATAGGTCATAGACTCATTCACTCATTCGTTCATGAGGAATGTTAATTGTCTATGAGGAATGTTATCACTTCCATTTTGAAGATCAACATTCATTTCTTCTTAATAGTAATTTGCAAAAAAGTTCAACGACCATTTGAAAATCTCATTGATAAACACTTTAGACAAACAATGCCTGGAGGTATTTTATCAATGGCATTAAATACAAAAAACAATAGATTTGATAATAACTACAAACATTCTTCCAAACGCCTAGCAATTCAACCAAATAAAGCATTCATTATTGCCTTTTTCTTTTGTGATTTTCAGCTCCTAAATCTCCAATTTTGGGTCAATTTCATAATTTTATGCCTCCTTCCTTTCTTTAGTATGATTATGTTTATAAAGGAGGCATGAATTCGAAATTTTTATGTTTTAGCGAAGTATGTAGGTTATATGCATGTTCTTGTGTCAAACTGTGTGTGTACCGGGGGGGTGTATGATTTATGTGCTGAGATGACATGATTTTCCATATGTTGGTTGTTTAGGAAGAATGGTTCTTGTTGAATGATTTTTTATTCATATTCTTTTGTATTCTGGTCATTACCATCATTTTCTTGTTGTGATAGAATGACTCCTAAAAGGAATAGGCTGGAGAAAGGAACAATTTCCCGGGGTGAGAAAGGGGAAAATTCAGCTAAAGTTGGGAGACAAGAACCGACAACTTCCCTTCCTCCTAACCCCGCCTTTGTTGTTGATGAGTTCATGGGGTTGGCCAATATTTCTAGGAGTGCAGCTCTGAGGTGGAAGTATCTCAATAGTTCAAAGAGGACCCTCATCTTGGAGATAAAGTTTGCATGCAAGGAGACCTTTGGTAGCATTAGGCCTACTTGAACTCGTCACCTATTTTCTAGATCGGATAGGCCTAAGGGGCTTCATAAAGATTCACTCCAAAACATATGTAAGGTGGATCTTGGAGTTTTTGGAAACCTTGGAGCAAACAATGGACAGTGACGGAAGGAGGATCATCACCTTCCATTTGGATGACAAGGAGTACAGGATGATCCATAGGGAGATCGCTCGTGCATTTGGGGGGAAGTATGGGAAATAAGTTTCAAGGACTCACCGAGAAGGACTTCCTTTCTCATTGAGTGACTTTTGGAAGAACTTGAAGAGCACATATAGGAGCCACTTGGGCAAGAAAACCACAATAGTCCACCCAACTTTGCAGTAAGTGCACCGGCTCCTATCCAGTGGAATGTTTTACCATAGAGAGATCTCTTAATGCCCTAAATGAGACGTCCAAATCCTTTAGGCCATGACTCAGGAGCGGAATTTCTATTCCAACTTAGTGGGGGCCTTCGTGGAAGAATGCTTAGCTTCGGGGAAGAAGAAAGTTGGCAAGTTACCTATGGGAGGCATGGTCGGGCTCTTAGCTTAATATTTAGGACATTTAGCTCTATCTCTCTTTGTCGTGGCAAACTTAGGTCGTTCGAGGATAAGGTACACTATGGATAAGTTGAAAAGGGCCTCAATGATTGCAACCACTACATCAGAGGATCTTTTCATTTGGTTGTACGTTGGTGCCTTGGTATGCAACTTCATGATGCTTCTGTAACCTAAATGCACGGGCCTCAACCATGACACTGCCCTAGAAGACCTATTCCTAGCTCCTGAACCAAGGTTTAAGAAGGTCTTCTATAATACTCTCTCAACCCCCGAACATGGACATTGACGAGGAAGATGGAGAGTTTTCACATAGATTTCCACCTACTCGAGCTAGCCTACCAGCGGATCTTCGAACAATTTTGCACTTTTGGGGAACAACTCATGACTTTAACCCAAATAGTGTAAGAGGTTAGTCACACGGTAGGAGGGATGAGTTTACATATGGAAGAATTCAGAGTTAGGCTTGACACTATAGATGACACTATGAGAGCTTGGGGAGTTAAATTGGATTCTATTGAGCGGGAAGTGAAGGGGGAATTTGTCATTCTGGATGAGAGAGCCGATTTACAAGAGGAAGCTACAAAGCAATTGATCGAGATGATGAATGCTTCAAAGCTTGATGACTTACGCGACCTAGTTTCTATTAAGAGACAAGAATTTAGGAAAGAGGAAAGGAGAAGAATGCGGGAGGCAAGGTGCATGAGAGCGGGCCTTTCGGGGTCCCAAAAGTAAGTGCTTATTATTCTCCCTACTCCACTTATGATATTTACTTTTTACGATGAATTAGGCACAATGCAAGGTTTAAGTGTGGGGGAGGGATTAGTTAGGCAATTAGGAATTTTAACAATGTTCCTTTTTGTTTTGTGTCATTTTCTTTTCCGTATCTACATATAGAATAAAGCTCGGCATTTTGTACTGCACAAAAAAATGGGGAAAAACCGGCTAAGTTGAAAACCCGAAAGGATGACTTAGGAAACAATGGGAAAGACCCGGATAGGTTGAAAAACCTATGCAAAAGTGAGATGCCATGGTGTTGAAAAAGGTGAGAAGTGAGGAAACATTTGTAGGAAGCTAGGATGAAAACCCAAAATGGCTCCGAAAAATGAGGAAAATTGAGAGAAATTGAAAACTATCATGTGGTTCTCTTTTATTGTCATTTGGAAGTCCTTTTGGTAGAGTAAGTTGGCTTCACACCCACATTTTTGAATTTCACCTTTTGTTGGTACGATTGGTTGGATAGATTTTCTTAGCTTCTTTGGGGAGTGAGAGTTGTGAGATTCTTACATAATTGGGGGAACTATGTTAGTCTAGGAATAAATACTGAATGTGTTGGGGAACTCTTTACATGCTATATTCGCTTAGATGTTTGTTTGTTCTTGTTTACTCGAGGATGAGTAAAGGTTTAAGTGTGAGGGGATTGATCTGCACCTAAAAGCACGTGTTAACCAATGCATTTAGCACATTTGCTAGTATGTTTTGGTTGGTTGATTGCTATTTTTAGTTGAGTTTACATTACAAGGGGTTTAGATAGCCATTGTTGGTTTACTTTTCTAAATTCTTATTTTTGTAGACTTATTTAGACCTAATGTACGTTATGTCCCTACGAGTGTCTAGATTATGTTTTGTGAGCTTATCTGTGGATTGCTTGTATGTACTTAGACATAGAATATAGAAGGCCATTTTCAAGGATGGTGGTGGGTAGTAGAAGGCCATTCGCAAGGATGGTAGTAGACAGAAGGCCGCGAGTTAAAACGTGGTACTAGATGGAATAACACCAAAAAGAGAAAGGAGTCAAATATCAAACAAGCTGAAGACTGGCATAGCCGTATTGTATTTCATGGGCTATGCTAGCCAATTAGATGGTGCCAAGTAAAGGCACGGGCTGCGGGTAACTATACATCCTGTACAGTGCAAACCCCTCGTGCAGCTAAGTATGCAGCATGGGTCGTGCCATATTGCATGACATGTGCCCCTTGAAGATGAAAATCCTAAGACCAACACACATCCCATGGCCTATTACATGACTGCTCCATCAGTTTTGGAGAAATTGACTCCCAGCAGGCAGCCCACAAGGTATTGCACGAGACGAGCTACTCAGAAGGTGGAAACAAGCGCCTAGTCGGCGGCCTGGGAGGAAATGTACGGGCCGTGTAGTTCAAGCATTCAAGAAGATATCCTAGTCGGCGGCCCATGCAACACGGGTTATGTTCTATTGTATGGCTCGTGCTGGTGGCCAGCTAGGATTTTCTTGCCCTTTTTGGGCCTCTTTAATGCTCAAATCCTATCTTCTATATAAAGGGACCTATGTCTACTTGGGTTTAAGTTTGAGCTATTTTTCATTTTCCTGGTTTTTCCTAAGAGTAGGTAGAGAGATAAAGGGAATAACCCTTCTCCCTTAGTTTTATCTTCTTAGTTTTTCCCAAGGGCATTGAATCCAATGGATCAATTGAGTTCAATGCTTAGGGAGCAGCTCATTAGCTTGTGAATTTGAATCTGCATTTGATGTGATAGTCTGATCAAGTAAAGTGGTCGCAATTCATAGTGAAGTATCTCTTCCTGCAAAACAGATCCTAGAAGTAATTCCGGGGAAAACACTCTGACGATCAAGTTAGTCTCTTCCTTAGAGGATTGTAATTTCTCAGTTTAGTTTCAATTACAGTAACCAGTGTTGCTCTCCTTGTATTTATAGGCGATTATTATCATGGCTCCTCTTTATACGGATCTGAGATCGTTGGTTGTATCGTATTTGAATCATGGCCTCTGCAATCTCGGTTTGTGGTTATGTTTTGGTCATGATTCCGCCTTTCTCGGTCCATCGTTGCATCCTTACGAACATGGCTCGGTCTTTAAGGGTTCGTGTATGTTATACCTTCTGCCTTCATTTATCCTTGGTTCCATATTGGGCTAGGCCTGAAGGCCAGCACCTTGTAGCTTATGGGCTTAGTATACACCATAACCCCCCAGCCATGAAGACTAGTAAACACGGAGTGGTGACTTTGTTGTAGATTGTATGCGAAATGTTGATTCATGAACTTCTAAAAATGTTCGCTCTTGATGTAACTAAGACTGTCTTCGCGACGTGTTACTTGCTTCTTGGCTACTCATGCGATGTTGATTGGTTTTGAATTTTTTATTTGAATCTTCTCCAAATCTATTGTACTTGTAACATAATTGCTTGGTTATTTTTTTCCATAGAACCGAGATTTCCTCCTCTTTATTCGTTGTTCCATTCCGAAATTCTCTCCTCTACCGTTATATCTTCCCCTTTATAAATGCTTCAGTTTTGGTTATCTAATTCTGTCACTATTCACTGAACTGTACGCACATATATTCTGCTGGCTTCTCGTATTTCTAAAAAGGTAAATTACTTTTCGTCAGAGATTCATCATTACATTACTTTTCTTGTATGATTTGACTTCTCTTGACTTTTCAACTTCTTAAATTAAATTCCTTAATCCTTTTGGATTTTCCATCTTCTTCCTACCTTTTTTACCATTCAAGTTCTTCACCGTTCTTCACCAACTCGTAAGTTTTCCTTTTCTTAATCTTCTTATTCTGTAGGTTGATTCTGTAGTTACCACGCTATGCTGCAAATGACTGACACAAAATTGTAGCCGTTTCACTTGATTGATTTTTGAGATTTGCGGCTTTATAGCATTCGAGTGGCTCCGTAAGACATTACCATATTTCCATTTATGAACTGTAGTTTTACTCACATGTAATCTGGCTGCAATTGTTCTCTGAGTTGTTCGTCCTTGCAGCGGTATGGCTAGGTAAGCTTGCTGGTCCAGTTGGACTAAATTCCGACCCTTCTTCCCCTTCATCTTCGTGTTCAAATCCACT
>JAULKM010131331.1:0-19429 GCA_032355605.1 Rubia tinctorum
ATTTTTTCCACCCTTTACACGTCAGCCCTCTCCCCTATACCAGCCATTTCAGCCACCCCACCCTCTTCAAACCACAACAAAAGAACAATTCCAGCATAAGGGAGGTGGTCGGCGACAAACCAAAATCAAAATTCCAGATTTCATATTCGTATTTTTTTTAGAAAAATGAAAATATCTTTTCCGGCAAGGTGGTCGGCGGAATTAGTGTTGGAAAATGCAACAATTAGGTGCAGATGAGGGAGTGAGGGAGAAATGAAAGGGAAAGGGAGAAAGTAGAAATGGATTTAAATTGTGAGGTTAAAATGGGTGTAAAATTTCCCCCCAAAAACCAGTAACAACCCCTCACTCTTAAAAAAAATAAGAAATAAAATTAATAATACATGTATGTGTACGTATTAGAGCGTAACTAGTAAAATACAACGCGTGATATAGTGACATGAGTAACTACCCTAAAGTTAAATTTTAGATTAGGTGTGTCAACCAAAGTGCTAATAGTATATTTGCTTTAACATCGATTATTTTTCCCTTTTAACGATGCTTCTTCACCATTGTCTCTAGCTACTTCGTGCATTGGCAGCCAATTGGATGGTGGCTCGTTAATTCCTGTGGAAATTCACATTCAATGACAGTTGTGTCCAGTGTGGAAGTTATTTTAAAACTGCCGATAAAGCTTTCGGTGTTGAAAGAGGGTTAGGTTATGGGTAGCAAAATTAGGTTGTGATATTGGAACCTATTCCAGTTCTTCTGGGTAACCTTAGAAATCTATTTTAGTGGAGTCTACAAGAAATCAAGTTGCAACGGAGAAATTTGATTTACCTTCTAACATCGTGTCTCGTTTCATATGTATCATGATCGGACATCCGGTGGCATATTAGACTTCCTGGTTTTTGATCAATTATATTTTCCATATTGAGTTCTGACATTGGATTTAATATCAGTACCCAAGCTGTAATGTTTGAATTTCAGCTAGTTCCGGTACCTAAGTTATGGTAATTTGTGTCCAACCATGCTTCTCACTTCAGAAATTTCTTCGAAAGCTATGGTAAAATTTTATTTTCCTATGAAGTATTTTTTTACCCTTTACCTCGGGTTCTTTTCGAAAAAACCAAGGAAAGAATATTATGATCGACATCATGGCCGAGGTCGGTCGAGATGGTGTATGACAAGACGGTTACGTTATCAAGCAATGTCGAGCTTATCGAAGGTGAATCGACGTTGCATTGACCGATTGTTATACTGTAGGTCTAACTTAATGCATGGGCGACACTACTGCTATCATCTATTGATGTCGACCTGCTATCGATTCAACCAACATTGGCCTACTGTCGATTCAACCGACGTCACCGGCGTGATCGGTCGGCATCGACACATCCAACTTCGGTCGTGTTCATGCAAGATGTTTATCGTCTTGACATATTATTGTATTCTATCATCGATGACACAATTATTTAATCGTCGATGCCATGGTTAATGGTCGAATGACACAAAATTTATTGTCGACGACACAATTATTTAATCGTCGATGCCACAGTTAATGATCGAATGACACTGAATATTTAATTGATGTTCAATTAATGCGAAATGTGAGCCCTTGACAAAACAACCACTAGAACAACATATTAAAAACTTATAATACATATTACTAAAATTTAATTGATCATCTCTCCATAAACAAGTTGAAAGTTCATTGATAGTCAAATAATGAGCAAGTTCAATTATTTAATACTTTGAAAGTCCATTGATAATTTTTCCTACATGGCCATTACTAGAATTTCCCACAAAGCATGGATCGTGTTAAAAATAAGCAGTCCGCTAATGAAATATACAACAATCGTACTAATACTCCATTCAAGTGAAAGTTACCATTGATGTCCTCCTTTGAGATGTTGCGGTCTATCAACCACAGTTACGTTGCATTCTTTCATATATGACATCATAATTTCCACTAATGTTAGTCATAGCATTTATTGCCCATTTAAAACAAACAAGCATTAGATCCCCTGCGCACGTGCGAAGTCAGACATGGTTCCTATTCTTGTCCCACTTACCGATAGGGCAACCGACGTCGGACATTCAAGCAATGTTCTAGGGAAAATAACTTTACTGTCTAGAATCAACCTTAGTCTATGACTAGTACTCTAATTAGTTATACATGACATTTTATGCACAACAATAACACTATACACTCGATAACATGTAACACAATCATCATAATTCATGAAAAGATTCAATATTTCCTTCATAAAAAATAATTTACACCATTCCACCAAAAGAATTGAAATTTTAACATGTAATGGATGAAAAAAACCTCAACTTGCATCTAAAGATGTTCCACCATTTAGTATTTGTAGTAATTTAGAATAAGCCATTGAAAGCATTTGATTGTACTCTTGTTCATTTTTTAAATGGTGTGAATGGAAAGTTGAGAGAATGTTTTTTGGTGAGAGAGTTGGAGGATATAGGAGGTGGAGGCATTTTTTCTTTGCAAATTCCTTCATTTGGCGATGGGTACCCCACGTCGGTCGCATGTCGATCACAAATGTGGGCTTGAGTGGCCCATGACAACCCAAAAATGTAACATGTCCCAATAAGTTCATTTCTATGATGTCGGTAAGCCATCACACGAGGTATCGATTATATCAATCAGACGTGTGATGTCGCATAGTCTCCACCACCTAACATAATTAGACTAAATTCAAGATCAAAAGGTTTGAATTTTACTCGTGTTAGGTTAAGCGTGGCTTGAATTAATTTGTAAACTGACATAGATGCAAAAAGGTTCGACATTACTCATGTTAGCTCAACTGTGGCTTGACTTCTTTGTTAACTGACATAGATGCCAAAGGGTTCAAACTTTAGTCGTGTTAGATCAAGCATAGCTTGACTTCTTTTATAAATTGGCACGGATGCCAAAGGGTTTGACCTTTACTCGTGTTAGGTCAAATGTGCCTTGACTTCTTTTGTAAACTGACATAAATGCCAAATGGTTTGAACTTTACTCGTGTTAGGTCAACCATAGCTTAACTTCTTTTGTAAACTGATATAGATTCCAAAATATTCAAACTTTACTCGTGTTAGGTTAACCGTCGCTTGGCTTCTTTTGTAAACTAACATAGATGTCAAAAGGTTATAACTTTAATCGTATTCGGTCAACCATGACTTGACTTCTCTTGCAAACTGACATAGATACCAAAAGGTTTGAAATTTACTCGTGTTAGGTCTACTGTAGCTTGGCTTATTTTGTAACATAGATTCCAAAAGGTTTGAACTTCACTCGTGTAAGGTCAACCGTGGCTTTACATCTTTTGTAAACTGACGTAGATGTCAAAAGGTTGACTTCTTTTGGCTTGACTTCTTTTGTTAACTGACATAGATGCCATAAGGTTCAAACATTACTCGTATTAGGTCAACCTTTGATTGACTTCTTTTGGTATATAACATAGATGCCTAAGGGTTCAAACTTTAGTTGTGCATGTTAGGCCAACCATGGCTTGACTTCTTTTGTAAACTATCATAGATGCCTAAGGGTTTGACCTTTACTCGTGTTAGGTCAATTGTGGATGAACTTCTTTTGTAAACTGACATAGATGACAAAAGGTTTGAAATTTACTCGTGTAGGTCAACTGTGGCTTGACTCCTTTTGTAAATTGACATACATGCCAAAAGGTTCAAACTTTACTCATATTAGGTCAATCATGCCTTGACTTCTTTTGTAAACTGACATAGATGCCAAAATGTTAGAAGTTTAGTTGTGTTTAGTCAACCGTGGCTGGACTTCTTTTGTAAACTGATATAGATGCCAAAAGGTTCTAACTTTTTTGTGCTAGGTCAACCGTGGCTTAGCTTCTTTTGTAAACTGACATAGATGTCAAAAGGTTTGAACTTTAGTCGTGTTAGGTCAAACTGTGGCTTGACTTCTTTTGTTAACTAACATAGGTGTCAAAAGGTTCAAACTTTAATCATATTAGGTCACTTGTAGCTTGACTTTTTTTTTGTAAACTAACATAGATGCCAAAAAAAAGTTTGAACTTTACTCCTGTTAGGTCAACCGTGTCTTGACTTCTTTTGTTAACTGACATAGATACCAAGATGTTAGAAATTTAGTCGGATTTGGTCAACCATGGCTTGACTTTTTTTGTAAACTGATATAGATGCTATAAGGTTTGAAATTTACTTGTTTTAGGTCAACCGTGATTTGACTTCTTTTTGTAAATTGAAGTAGATGCCAAAAGGTTCAAACTTTACTCGTGTTAGGTCAACCATTGCTAGAATTCTTTTTGAAAACTGACATAGATGCCAAAGGGTTAAACGTGTAAGTACTAGTGATAGCTAGACCAACTGTGGATTAAATTCTATTGTAAATGTGCATAGATGTATCGACCCCAAAAGGTTCAATTGTTAATTACTCATCTTATGCCAACCTTGCCTCGACTTTAAATATGAAATGAGGATTGACCTATTTAAATATTCATTTTCCATAATGGAAAAATACTTATTTAAGCCAGAATAGAGTAAGGATTATTCGGTGGGGTAATTTATTATACTAGTGGGCCATGATGGATTCTCCCATGATTCAAAACGATGTCATTCATAATCTGTTCAAATTGTTCATCTTTCCCATATATTTCAAAGGGTTCCCACCCATTCTCCTTCCCCTAATTCATCTTGCTCCAATATTTGAAGAGGTATGTTTGTGTAAATTGTCTACTAACTTGCACCCGCGGGGTCATTCTTTTTATTCAATTACCCCAGGCAAGATGATCAAAGATAAGAATTTGTATGTTGCTCGGGAAACTAACTTATAACTACAATAAAGTAGCTAGTAGAAAGTCTTGGATCATCCACAGAGATACTAGTATTTAAAGGTTAGTCAGACACAACCCACGATCAGGCGTCATTCCTTTCCTGTGTCGGGAATAGCTAGTACTAAACATATAAGGGTGTGTGTGTGTGTGAACTAACAACTACTAACATGCAATTAAAGAGAAGTAAACTATGGATTAAATAATCTTAGGGGTATTTTCATAACATGACCGATTTAGGGATTTGATCCTAGATTCTATCACATGCATATATATAAACCTAATCTCATGCTTATGCCACATAGTGGAGATGGTCGGGAATCTCCACTGTCTGTCACACAGTGGTTCATTTCCCTTCAAACCATATCGCCACCTCCATAATTTGGGGATGCGCTCCAATCCTTCCGAATCCACATTTCATCCTTGTATTCTCCTTCCGATGCTAATGAGCCTCTTCTCGAAGAGACTTAAGCCTCTACAAGAAATATCGTTAGATACAAGTGTGAGCCTAATACATCCCAGGCTCTCCACTATAGAATCCAACCCTTGGCCTAGAGAGGCAAAGGAATCGATGCCTTGTGATGACTTTGGGGTCGATACGACCCTAGTTGCTACAAACTACAAATGCTCGATTATCAGGGTAGGTTTTCCCTTGTTAGGAATTTCTATACATTGACCCTCCCAGTCTACCTCTCCTAACATGTGATCACTCACATAATTAGCCAATTAGAATTAAATTTTAACAATCGTCCTGAAACTCTCAAGGTAGATTTAATGCACCCATCTCCCCGGTACCCTCAAGACTATAATAGCAATAATCTAAAACTCCTAAATTAGTATTTAAGACTAGCATGATATTATACTATGAATGAAATCATGAGTGCATCATAAAACATATCATGTCATAAATCATATAAGAATAGAAACCTCAAAATCATGCACAATATTCATAAACATAGAAAACTAGGGTAATATAGAATCTCACAAATCCTAATCAAGTCATGAATATGAATAAAACTACAAGAAAATAAACTACTTTACTACTATTAAATCCATGACATTCATTGAATTAAATGTCATGGATCTAAGAACTAAATGAAGGAAAAAAGAAGAAGAACCCTAGAGAGACAATTCTCCTCTTCCTTCCTACCTACCACTCTCTAAAATCTACATTATGACTACTTGATTCAACCCTAGGAAGACTAAAGGATCTTATATAGTAATATATATGGTCCTTGAAATACCCAAGGTCGAGAAACCCTAGGCAGTCATGCTGGCACGAGCCGTGCTAGATTACACAGCCCCGCCAGCACGACCCATGCAATAGTAAATGGGACGTCAGTTGGAGCCCTCGTTCCTGCATTTGATTGGATGTGACGTGCTGGATTGCACGGCTTATCGTCTGGAGCTCCTGCTACCTGGCCTCTAAGTGCAGTATTGTACCAAATTATACGTCCCATCGACCGGGCCTTCATTTCTTTGTTCTTCAAGCACGGGTCATGCAGGTTTGCATAGCCTGTTGTCTTGGCACAATCTCCTTAGCATGAATGATGGCATGAGCCGTGCCAGATTACATGGCCCATGTCACTTCTTCGACTCTTCCGTGCTTGGCTCATTTTCATCGACTCATTTATCTACTACCATGTTTTGGCTCGTGTCATTCAATGTTCTACCAAATTTTCAATTGTCCTTAATTAATCCTACACCAAAGTGCTTACGAGCAATCTATAAATAAAATCACAAAATAGAATCTAGATGCTTGTAAGGACAAAAATCTATTAGACTCAAAATATATTACAAAATGATTTAGAAATGAAAAGAAATAATGATCATCTAAACCCCTTATGATGTAAACCTACCTAAATCTAGCAATCTACCAATAAAAAAATCATAAAAGAGATGTTAAATGCTTTAGAAAATTGATGCATTTGACGTCTCATCATCTACATTTAATCTAAATTACTTCCTCGTTGTATGTTTTTTTAAATTGTAGTTATAGTTTATATGGAATCAAAATTTGTGTAATTTGTTTCTTTTTATGTCAAGTTCTTGCTTTGATTGTTCTTCAATGAAAATATTCATGTTTTTTATTCTTACATGTTTTAGATTCGTTGGTATATATGAATGTGTTTGATTAGGATTTCCAGATGCAGGCGATGTCGATCACCAATCGTTCAATTCTCAGTTTTATCAACTGGTAGCCTAACGTCAACTATTTGTGTTAGTAATTCGTAGTGGTTTAGGTTTTAGTTTGAATGTGGAGTCAATCGCCAATCGGTCATGCTATTAGTTCAACCGTCTGCTGACCGACATCGTATGTATGTGTTAGTCATCTATCTATTTTGGACAAACATGAATGCGATTTTGGTCACATGTTGTCGGTCTCACCGATAGTAGTAGCGAACGGTGGTCGAGGCTGCAGGTACTTAGTTCCCGTGCAAATCCCAATAACTTGTTGTACTTTTAAAAGAAATTAATTAATACCTTTATATTATTTCTTTGCTAGGAAATTCAGGAGTCATGGCTGATAATCGTGAATCCGGTCTTGCTTTGAGGTGAGCGATTTATGTTTTGTTTGTTACATTTATTTTATTAGGGTACTTCTGCAAAATTATTAATTTTCTTATTTTTCTACAGTTTAGGGGAACATGTAGCTTGTTGTCAAACTCGGTTATAGATGTATACCACTATACCATGTCATTGGATTGTCCACGTTTCAACAATATCTTATCGTAGTAAAACTTTGGGATGAACCCCACTATGGGAAGTCCTAACTAATACACGTAATTTAGGCTTCGTTTAACATTTATTTTTTGTTAAACATTTCTTATTATTTATATTTTTTTATATGATCTAGTACATCTCGAGGACATGGTAGCACGCCTACCAAGTTAGAAGACCCCCCAATGTGCTGAGGTGCAATGGATCCGAGTGGCACATGAGCCACTCGGGGAATAGGAAGATCAAAGTCCTATCCCCAAAATGTTTTTGTGAACCCCCACATTTAATGAATTAAGTGCGTAGGTAATATTTAAATTTAAACCAGGCCGATTTGGTTTTTTTTTACTTGGATTACACCTTGAAATCATTTTTAAAATTAAACAAAAATTTAAATATAACGTAAAATATTAACTTTATGATTATATTTGTTTTTAGTATGTTAGATAAAGATACGTATTCAGGAAATACACACGAAAGCTAAGGAAAATAGATATTGAGTCATAATAAGTCAAGATGGAGCAAAAGCAAAAAGTAAAATTCATACATTCAAAATTGAACATTTAATCAAGTAATAAGTAATAATTATCGTTTAATTAAATAGTTATAATTTTGGTTCATCATATAATAAATCATATTAAAAAATTTATTTAGCATTGTCGAAAAGTATATAAAAGCTTATAATTTTGTATGTACAACACAAATTATGAAAAAGGAAAAAGAAACAGAATATATAAATTTTACGATTAATTAATAAACAAGTGGTAAAATCTTGGGGAAGATCGTGTTTCCATGGTCATATCGAAAGACGAGTTTGAATTTATATTATAAAAAGGTAAAATATTTTAGTTACAATATTAAAATTTTAGTATGCAACGTGGAGTAGTTATAAGTTTATGACTTGATTAATGCAATCCAAAAATTTTGTCTTGAATTCTTCTAATTTGCAGTTTAAACATTGGTTTTTTCCATAATTTATGTAAATACCATTTTTCCAAGAGACACACTCTAAACAAATAACAAAAAAATAAAGAAAAAATGTGAAGTCAGGGCAGGGGATTAACACTACAAGAGATAGCACCTATTACCTCGTTTTACAGGGGTTTTTACCTCGGTTTCCAGCCATAAAAAATAGAGGTAAATGTAGTAGTTGTAAAAAGTGTATTTTTATCTTGGTTGATAACCGAGGTAAAAAATATCTTTTACCTCAATTTTCCAAGCGACATCAGCAGGAATTAAGTGCGACGTCGCTCATAGCATTAAGGTCGACGATAGGATACCAGAGCTGCGATGTCGTTTGACATGATGTTGGCATATTAGACGAACAACGTCGGCCATACAAACAAGACGTGCGATGTGAGAGGAAATTATGTGACATAGTTCCAGTCAACATCGTTGTAAAGATCAGCGACATCGCGCGCCGCGGAGCACCCATGCCATGTGAATGCTTACGTGGAAAGGTGAATAATATGACGTCATTTTGAACAGGAAATGTCACCAAAAATAAACACATGCCGGTCATACATGCGACGTCGCTTATGCATTGGATGATCATCGGCATGTGCGACGTCGTGGAATAATCGTAGAAAGAACATTTTTGGTACAATATCATAATAACAAATATTTGATGAAATAAATTATCGTTCGTTGATACCCATTACATGTTATTTAGTATTGGATTAGCCTAGAAATGGTTTTACATTAGACAAAAATATTAAATTGTTATTCAATGCAAGTGGGAAAATTAACAATGACATGTTAAAATCCACAAAAGTATAACATATATTATAAATACATGTTACAATATATCATAATACATAAGGTTGATATTAAATTTAAATATTAACTGTATTGAACCTCTATATTGTCTACATTGTAAGGAATTGACACTGTCAGGGCGATTAGTGAAATGACAAGTCATTCATAAACAGTCCATCTATAACTGTCATTGTCCTTTTACACCCAATACACAGGAGAGAAAAATTATGTTAGAATTGGACAATCCGTAAATGAAACAAATAATATATTCATACTTGGATGACGTGAATGTCAACTTGGGAAAAATGGATATTGGTAAAAGCAACATCGCAAACTATAGTGACTGATGTTGCTAAGGTCGACCCACGTGTGAAGTCGAACATTCAAGATATTTCATGCATTTTATTGACATGTACGACGTTGGTCTTAGTTTGGTTGTATATCGCAAAGGCCGGCTATCAGAAATTGACGTCGCACATTCATATTGTGTTCATACGAATAAATAATTAGTGTGAACAATCAGCCCTAATCTAAGAATTTTTTCTCATTCCTTACAAACATGGCAACATCTTGGAAACAAAAACAACACACACTATATAACTTGAATACAATCATCATACATCTTGAAAATATACATGTTTTGATCAATGATAATAATAACATATAGAGGCTATGGCAATTAAATTGCTAAATTAACATTGAATGTGTGGAAAGCTACCTCAATTAATTTGAACCCGGAGATGCTCCATCATCGGATACAAGTTGATGTTTGAGAAAACAAATTGATTGAGAATGGAGGGGATGGTGTGGAGTAGGGTTTGGAGAAAGTGTGTTAAAGATGAGAAATGGGTAATGGTGCTGATATTAATGACTTGAAATTTTGGTTGGGCGTAAATTTTGGTGAAATTTTTTATTTCTAGCCTGAAATTTCATTATGGCCGATGTCGGATTTTGTTCGACCAAAGGTTCACTTTAGGCGACTAACCTGCAACGTCGCACAAGAGGGTCAAAGGGTAATTTTTGAAAAGTGTCGTAAAATACCCCATGTCAAGATTGGGGCCTCATCCGTCAACCCTTTTAATCCGGGACTGGGACGACATTGTCGGGAAAATATGAATAAAAAAGGTTATCGACATATTTGCATTTAGACTTCTATCACTTTCTTGGAGGGATCTAAGCGTAAATATTAAAAAAGTTCACCGGTGGTCCCAAACAAGATTTTGATTGTTCGAAAAGGAAACGTTGTCATCTCTAGTCGAACTTATAATAACCGAGAGTAACAAACAAACTCCTCTTATTCCACATAGTCATCCACAAGTTCTTCCAACTAACCCCTTGTATATTTATGAGTAATCATCTACAATTTACTCTAGACCACGTACTAGCACTTTCTAAAATATGATGGTCGGAATTTAATTATATTTTTTCCATAAAAAAAAACCAAGAATACGAAATTTCATGCGACTCTATGTGGTGGAAATTATCGTTCCTATAACGCTTATCTAGGTATTGATGGAAATACTAATACAAATGACAGATGATTACCCCGGTTTGCATCCCCTTAAGACAACATGCATAATCTCCATAACAAACATTTGACCTTACTGTCAGGTGCAGATTATAACGCATTGAACATGAAAGAAAGTTTGGCCCTTAGTATAATTTTTGCAAAGTTTCTTGACATACATCCTGTGAATAATTTGGGCTCATTCCATTAACCCGTTCGTGCCTAAATCGAAACATCTTGGACCTAAAAATGTGAATTAGATTAGGGTATCTCCAAGTTTGCATTTCCACTTCTCCCACATTCGTGGAGGGAACTAAGTGCAAAAATTAAATAGTTCACCTGTAGTCCCAACAGAGATTCCAAACCTTTGTCATCCTTAGTCAAACTTATAATCCCCAAATATGATAAATAAACAGGCATGATCCCACGGAGACTTCCCAACCAAGATCTAATACTAATATAAATGAGGTACAAATACCCCGGTTCGTTGATGCCTCAAACATAACAACATGATTTTTGAAAATGTTGGATGAATACCCCGGTTCTTTGATGCCCTGAATTTAAAAATTTGAATCTACAATTTTGCAGTTCGCCCTGTCCCACCCTCTTGGAGGTACCAGTGTGTAAAAACCAAAAAGTTTGCCAGTTGTGGTAAAATCGATTACGATCAAACCGGATATTAGTATAGTTCATGGACTATTATAAAATTCAATAAGTATTTGTAATATATTATAAAGCATTATTAATGTCAATTATATTTGTTTTGTTTAAACGGGGGCCCAGTTGCTACGCTGGTGGGTCGAAACGATGAGGCCTAAGATCATACTAACCGACGTCGATCATATGTCGGCTCTTATGTCAGTCAGATCGATTAAGGTGTGACGTTGTACTAGCCGAGCGGATTTATGAAGGACTTTTTATTTTTTTTAACTTCTCAAGGACTTAAGATTTCTTTAGATTTCATTTTTTTCATAGACATTGTTATGTATATGTGTTGGGTTTTCTCCCTAATTCTAGAACTCTCCATTGATAGAAGAGGGGGGATTTTTCTAGGATGACGAGGGAAGAATCTGGACTACTTTCTAGAAGGTTCCTCACATTTACCATGATTATTGGGGAGGTGAAAGAGAATTCTAGAGTTTGTTTGGTTCATCGATAAATAGAGGTGTTGGAGATGAGTTCATCATTCAATCTCATCCACTCCAATCCATAGACACTTCATTCCTTTAGGTGTTACACTTTTCTTCATTTTTCATTTTTCACCTTGATCACACAGAGGGAAATATGAATTTTCCTTTCAATATGGTGTGTGAATTACGTGTTCTATGTTGTTTATTTCGAATTGTTCCTACAGATTAGGGTTCTAGGGTTTACACGTTTCATTTTCACCCCTTGTTTTATGCGATGTCGCTTGGAAGTCGTTCACACTTCGGCTTATGCGAAGAATGTGCGACGTCGCACATTCTTATTTTTGCTCAATACGACATCGTAGTTATCTTGTTTAACCAATCAGTTAAGCAGATTGATCTGTGACGTCGCATGTACATTTTGACTCAAATGATTAATTGAACCAATTTCAGTCGGACCAATTTCTCTCTATCATTACACATTTCATCCATGACAATATGATTTAACAATAAACATGGCGTGTTTAACATTAAAATATAGTTAATGTTAAATGCATAGTTAAAGCATAGTTAAAATGTGGAGATTTTAACAGTATTTAACAGTAAGTGTTTAAAATGTGGAGATTTTGCAGTATATGAGCACCAAGTAAACATGGTGTGTTTTTAACATTAAGTGTTTAACATGGTATGTTTAACATTAAAATATAATTAATGTTAAATGCATAGTTAAAGCATAGTTAAATCATAGTTATACAAACCATGTTTCCTTGGTGTTGAAACATTGCATAGTTTCGACATTTTAAATAGTTTTCTTCGACAAATTGTACTGTGCACAAACTTAATGTGCGATATTTTGTTCAGACAAGTCGTGTACTAATTGAGAAAAGGCCGATATTTTGTTTAGAACTTAAATTCTTTAATATTCTAATTTAATTGTTACCAATTTCATTGACCAAGTGCAGACACGTAGCGATTCAGATCAGTACTGTGTGCATACTTCATTCGGCGATATCATACAACATTTCATATGTACATTAACTCAGAATCAGTTTTCAGTTAGCGAGTTCCTTCGTGGAGAGGACCTGAACTTTGGGGACACATTCTACTTCGACCTGGTTGATGGTTCTGCGCCCATAGTTTCCAATACCCTCATCATTCTCTATTAGTACGTAGAATTTGTAACAAATTATGGCAAACATCAGTATCATTAAAACTATTTTGTTGAATGTGATATTTATATAATTTAATTTTGAATCTATTTGTTGAATGTTATTTTTATGCTATTGAATCATTAATATTTAACCTACCATAGGTAACCAAAATTTTATATTACGATCGTACATAAAACTATAACAGACTTGTGTGTAACAATTAATTTGTTTCAACCATTATTTAAAATAGCAAATATTTGTGTTCACCAATCTTTTTTAATATATTAAAATTGTCCACCGACTAATTCCTTTGGAGGTGGACTGAAACGGTTCACACAACCAAAAAAACATGTTGCTATTTTTTAGTATTTCAGGGATGAAATTATTTGTATTGGTCCTTGGCGGCCTCATTTGTTATCCTAGCAGGCTTACAAATTTCAGCCCACTAACGTATGCAACGTCCCCATACATGTCGATCGGCTGTCATGCGACATTATATAAATTGTGGCGGATAACATTAGGTCCCAAAATGACGTCATCTCAACATGGCTATAAATAAAGGGTCCCCCAGTGATGTGCTCAATTTATATCCCATTTTTAACACATTCGAAATCTAATTTTGTAATAGATTAGGGACTTGATTGAAAAGAAATTAAGATTTTATCAATTAACAGGTTAGGATGAAGTCATATGTTTTATATCCGAATTATTTAATTTAAGAAGTGTTTTAGATCTTATTAAAGTGTTCAGGTTTGAAGAGTTCGAGTTTTAAAGAAGAATTGAAGAAGCTAGACGATTTCGAAAACAGAGGGCCAAAATATAAATTTTGGTAAATGATGGCAAAAGCTTCTCGGCGGGCCGCTAGACTTGTCTGCGGACTGCAATGACAGTCAAACAGGTTGCTTTAGTCAATAGCTTCTCCACGAGCCGCAGACATGCCTTGCAGTCGCAGAGACGGATCTGGGCTAGGCCTTAACTCATTTTTTCAGCCTCTTCTTTCATTCTATTCTCTTCTCATCCGAATTTATCTTCTAAAAACCCTAAAACACATTTATTTCATCTTTTCTCTTATTTTTACCATGGATTCTTGTATATTTGTTATGGGTTTTGCTAATCTAGGCTAAATATACTCTTGGGAGCAATTGGTAAGCATTTCTAGTATGAATTTGTGAGATTTGATTTATCTTATTTTGTGCTTTAATTATCAAGTATATTTTGTGCTTTCTTGTGTAGTTACTCAATGATTTAGACTAGGATGATCAACTAGTTGAAGATTGTGAATTGATTGTTTGCTAGTTTTTTGTTCAAACCCGTAAGAATTTGTCGTTTTGTCGACGTGATTATTATTGATTTACGTTAGGTTGTAATTAGAGGTGACAACTAATTATGATTGTTGATTGATGAAATTTCTTAGATTTAAGATGAATTTGAATGAGTTTGACTAATTATCAATGCGGCTCACTAAAAATGATTAGCATGAAGGCCGATCCTCGTAGTCGTTATTAGTAGATATATTTGTGCTATCCCAATATTTCCTTCTTGTAGGATATTGAGTTAGTTGTATTGGTTCTCCATATGTATTGCTATTCTCGGGGAAGTTTATGATGTTGATCGTCTAGGGTGACCAGAGGGTAAGGGTTATTGTGTGGCGCCGATCACCCATTCTAACTATAACCGAGGAGAGGCGAGAAATATCTTCACTCGAAAGGTGTTGATAAGTTCTCCATAATATGTGATTAATGCATAAAAATAGGATAAGTATTCGATGATCAAAGGATGACTATAAATTAATGTAAACCAATTGCGCCTAAAACTCGTTATAATCTTTATTCCGTCTTTTGTGCTAGTGTGATCGTATTTGCATCATTCTCTATATTTTTTTGTTAATTTACTAGTTTAAAGTAAGCGCGGTGTTTTCAAAAACCAAACCCCCCCCCACTTTGTTACCACACACGTAGAATGACTTCTTCATTTGCTTTTTAACTACGTTTAACACTCGATAAAACTCTCTTTTCCTTGTGGATGACCCCAACTTGATACTATCTACTTTCTAGTAGTTAGCCGCAGTTAGGGCCTATAAATACTACTCCCTCCATCTCGGAATAATTGGCACACTTTCTATTTTCGTCCGTCCCACATTAAATGACATACTTTAATTCTTACTAAAAATGGTACATAATATGTTTTAAAATTCCTACAATATTCTTTTTAACTTCAACAACTTTGTGGTTGGCCCCACTGCTTTCCAAAAATATTCTTTGCCACCTCAACTTGTATAAAATATCGAGTCACATTTCAATGTGTCATTTATTCAGGGATGGAGGGAGTATCTTTGAGAGGAACGACGATGGCCTCCCAAATTTTGGCGTCGTTGTGGGAGAAAGGCGTATTTTATTAAAGTGTTAATGTAGTTCTTTGTGTGTTTTTGTGTTTTTATTTGTTTGTTGTTGACATTTGCTTTTATTTTTTTATATTTTTTGTTACTTAGGGATAAGGTTGTATTTCTTTGGTTCTTGGGGTATGGTCGATACTCGTACCAATAGACAAGAACCCTTCCAATACGATCCCGATCTTTTGGGCACACTCCGAAGAGTAAGGAGGCTAGCACATTTTTCTAACCAAGGTACTCCAACTATGGCTGATGATAATAGAACATTGAGGGAGCTCATGGCTCCTAACCTAGTGAGTCAACCACTTTGCATAATTTTCCCTCCTCTTTCGAAAAATGTCACTTGTGAGCTCAAGTCTGGGATGATTCATTGTCTACCATCTTTCCATGGGATGAGTGGGGAGGATACAAACAAACACTTGTCCGAGTTCCACCTTGTGAGCGTGAATATGAAGCCAACCAGAGTTTCAGAGAATAATTTCAATCTAAAGGAGTTCCCATTCTCTTTGAAAGATGCGGCCAAAGATTAGTTATACTATCTCCCCCCAGGAAGTATAACATCATAGATGAATATGATTCGGAAATTTTTGGAGAAATTCTTTTTGGCACCTAAATCAGCAGGTTTGAAGAAAGAACTAAGCAACATCTCCCAATATTCGGGTGAATCTTTATATGAATATTGGGAAAGGTTCAAAAGGTTACTAGCTAGTTTCCCCAACCACCCGTACAAGGAAGGAGGCCTTCTATACTATTTCTTCGATAAATTGTTCGTTGAAGATATGAAGATGGTCAATGCCGCTTGTAATGGGTCTATTTCTAACAAGAGCCCTAAAGACTCCATGGCATTGTTTGAAGACATGGCTAATGGTACTAAAAAATTTGGTATAAGGGAAAGGGCAAGGGTGCAAGAGTATTCAAATCCGGAAACTCCCAAGCTCGAGGAACAAGTTCAAGCTTTAGCTTCCATGATGAAGAAGGCAATGAAGGGGAGGATGCATCAAGCCAAATCTTTTGGGGTTTGTTCATTGGATCATCCCACCGATACATGCCCTTAACTTCAAGATGAAAGGCTTAAAGAAGTAAAGGCAATGGGGTACCAAGGTAGTCATGGCTATGGTTTCCAAGGAAATCAGGGATACCAAGGTGGACAAGGTTTCCAAAGAGAACAAGCTCATGAGAAGAAGTATGATCCATACTCTCAAACTTACAATCACGGGAGGAGAGACCATCCAAACTTTCGGTGGAGAGATGAACAAGCTGGGCAATCAAATCCCCAAGGTTGTTTTCAAGGTAGCCAAGGGGAGTTTCAACCAAATCATCAAATGGCACAAGCCCATTACCAAGGAAATCAAGGGTGTAATCGGGCACCACAATAGGGCTACCCAAGGGATGAAGGCTTATCTAACCCCTGAGAAGGGAGATCAAGGTCAGAGAAAGAGGAACTTATGCATGCCCCAACCACAATGGTCACAAATTTGGAAGACCGCACCTCCGCTAGATTCAAGAACTTAGAAACTGAAGTTAGCTAAATCGCATCTTCTGTGGCCCGGTTGAAGGCTAGGGATTCCAAAAAACTTCCCTCACAACTGGAATTGAACCCAAGGCAAAATGTAGGATCAATCACCTTGAGGAGTGGGAAAGATACCAAGGAGCCCGAGAAAATTGTGAAGATCGGGAAGGAGGTGGAAGAGGAGATCGTAGTGAATGACAAAGAGGTTGAGAAGATGGCCACTCAACCATCAGAGAAGCGAGAAATTGAGAAAGTCCTTCCACCACCACCTTTCTGACGACTTTACGGGACAAGAATAGCAAGGATGAGAATAAAACCCCTTTTGAGATCTTCCGCAATTGTGAGGTAAACATTACCCTTTTTGATGCTATAAATCAAGTGCCTAGGTTTGCGAAATTCCTTAAAGAGTTATGCACCCCTAAGAGAACTAAAGCATTGAAAAATGTTGCAAAAATTAAAATTGGCGGACAAGTGTCGACTCTTTTTTAAAAGAAACTACCTCCTAAATGCAATGATCCCGGCATGTTCATTATCCCTTGTGTCATAGGTGGATTTTTTTTTTTGAAAAGGCAATGATAGATCGAGGAGCCTCTATTAATGTAATTCCCTACTCTCTATACAAGACTCTAAACTTAAGGACTTTGCATGAAACTAGGGTCATCATACAACTAGCTGATCATTCCCAAGCTATTCCAAAGGGATTAGTGCGAGATATGTTGGTTAAAGTGAATAAACTAGTTTTTCCAGCCTATTTTTATGTTCTCGATATGTCGCATGATGAGAGTGCACCCCCTATCTTGTTAGGGAGACCATTTTTTTAAATGGCGAGAACTAAGATCGACGTGCATAGCGGTAGATTGACCTTGGCGTTCGACGGAGAAAAGATAGGTTATGAGATCTACAAGGATAAAGAGTTTCCAAAGGATAAAATGTTTTGCCATGGTATCACTATAATTGAAAGTCTGCATGAGCCGCACAATGAGTTTGAACATTGCCACATGATTAACTTAATTGAAGTTGATAATGGAATGTGTAAGGCATCTAAGCAAGTTTCCATTATTTTGAACAAGGACAATGTTGTACTTGTGAATGTCTCTAGTACTAACTTGTTGTGAGTGAAGAAGGGGTTAAAGAAACATCATCTAAGCCCTCTTCACTCCAAAGAGTTCCCAAAACCACCTGAAAAGGGACAAGGTGCACAAGTCCATTTGGCTATGGAGATGAAATTTAAGGCGAGACAATGTTGGAGATCAATACATGCAGAGACAAGAATGGGTGGAATCACGGAGGGTGAATCCGGAGACCTGAGGAATGTTTTGAATAAATCTTGAAAAAGGTAGTACGTCGTGCTGACGATGTTAAATAAACTTGGTTTTGATCATCGGGATGCTATTGATGCAATTCTGTTGATGTAGCTTCATCTTTTTTTGGAAGCTTTGTGACTACGTCGTGCCGACAACGCTAAATAAACTTGGTTCTGTTCATCCGGTATATTCTGTCGATGCAATTGTTATTTTATTTTATTTAAGTATAATATTTATTGCTTTGTTTCATTTTGAAAATTATGAAAAGAAATTTATATTGTGATTTTTGAGCAATATTATGCTAGGTTTGCTTTTGTTGTGATTTTGAAGGATTGGGATGTTTTGGAGTAATTTTGGAGACGTTTTGGTGGAATTTTGAAAAAAAAATGAAGACGGATTCCAGTGGTCATCCTGCGGGTCGCAGACCTGCCATGCGGCCTGCAGTGGATTAAAAAAACCAAAAAATTCCAGTGCCGCCTATGCGGGCCGCATATCTGCTTTACGGCCCGCATCACAGGTACAAAAAAGGATCCATTCTACCATTTTCTCCCCCCTTTCTCCTTTCCTCTCTAATTTCCTCCAAAAACCAACACCATCCTCCACCACCTCCCACTTACCAAATCCACGCCCCTCTCAATTTTCCTTCCACTTTTTCATATCCCCAACACCAAATTCATATCCATCTTCTCCAAATTTGATTTAAAAACTCAAGAACCCTAGAAATTGGGGGGTTCTTGAATTTTTGGTCAAATTCAACCTCTTTTGAACACATTTGGGTTCTTTGGTGCTCTACTCACTTTTCCCATCACTTTCACGTTTGAGATTATGCAACACCAGGAGGAGCTGGACCCTCGTGGTCCTAGTTGTGAGTACTTTCCTACTTTCCTTTATTCTACACTTGTTCTTTAATCGTTTATTTGCATTGGGGATAATGCTAGATTTTAAGTGCGGGGTGAGGGAATTAGTTAATCTCATTACTAGTGTGTGCTTGATATGATATTGCTTGTTTTTTCCATTGTAATTAATAACTTATAAGGAGGTATTTTTGAAAATAAATGATAAATGATAAAAAGAAAACATATATAATAACCCCGCTAAGTTGAAAACCTGAGAGGGAAACTTAGGCAAAATTGGCGGGGGGGCGGGCAGAGACATGGAAAACC
>JAULKM010131340.1:0-19421 GCA_032355605.1 Rubia tinctorum
AACATAACCCTTGAATGTTTGATCTAGACGTGGAATGTCTTCATTTATGGTGGTAGTCGTACCCTGATCTCCATCAATAAATATATAAGGCAAACTCCGTTCTGTCCTCTAAGAGGGGATCCAGAATCTCAATAGAAATATAAAAAATATATCGCAATGGGCCTATACACATTGATGCATGTATCATGACAGATCATTTACACTCATGGAATTCAATTTGATGTATGTACTCTTCTATCTTCAGATAGATGAGTACTCGCATTAATATCTATTTTGTATCTCTTGTGCGAAGAAGATCTAGCCTCTTTGATGGCCTTCGATGAGTAAGGGTAGCAACTCAAAAACTGAAACACGCGAGATCCTAAGTTGTGGGCATCAACCTCTCCATTTTTAAAAGTTTTGTAAGTCAGATTCTATCTTCTTGAGCAGCTTCTTGTGCTGCTCTCATCCAATTCTTAGCATATGCTGACGCATAATTTACCATTACCTGCAACATTACATGATTGCGCTATGTTATCCTTTTTGTACGTCCTGAACCCATTCAACTTTAGCAACACGATAACCATCTTGACCCCAGTTCCTAATTATGCGGAATCTTCCAAGACTTTCAACCTCGAGAAAAAATCTTCCATATGGAAGTGGCTCAAAGTCTATAATATCCACTTCACAACCAAAATCAGCAAGACTTTCAACCTTGAAAAAAAATCTCCCATATGGAAGTGGCTCACAGTCTGTAATCTTCACTTCATAACAATAATCAAAAATGGTACCAGTCACAGCATGTGTTCATTATATAAGAACATTTTTTTATCAAAACCCATATTAATGGGGGGGTGTCTATTAGGGTCCTCAACCCTATCCAAATGATTTGATAGAGTTTTTACAATAGCTTTGTCAATATTGAACTTAACTTGTTACAAAAGAGTAGACAAAAGGAAAAATAGTTGCCACTTCATGTTTTGATTTATAAAAAGAAAAGCAAACAAAGGAGTATATTGAAAATGTTTCCAGTGTTTGCACATCCACCCCTGTGTTAATGCCAAACCCCGACCAGATTTTAAATTTGCTCTTATGTTTTGATGGACTTTGGTGCATCCCAAAATGGCTTCTAGATTTTTGTAGCTTCCTCCAGTTGTTTCAAACCTTCTGGTTTATGCAAACACTCCAAAATGCTAGGAACCAGACTGTTGTACCTCCAGGTGCGTAAAGCTTTCCAGGTGATCCTTCCTGTCTTTGCTCTTCTTCCAGGTGCACTTCTTCGAACTTTTTTTTTGAAAATCTTTAATGTGACCATGTGCTTCCCCTTTTTTGAGCCAAAAGAGTGACCTGCAAATAGGTTTATCATTAGCATCCATTCAAAATACTCTTATGTTTGGCAAAGTCAACCTATCTAGGTGTAGCAAACCTTTTGTTTTCTAGTCTAATTGAGCATACATTTGTGTGTAACACTTTAATTTTGCTTTATCAGCTTGCTTAGCCAACCTATCCGCAACCTGATTCCCTTCTTACAGCACATGTGAGATCTGGGATTCAGCTAGGGAAATGTGCAGGTTGTGTGCAGTACCAAAGTGTTGCCAAGGGGATTTGTATGGATCCTTTATGCATTGAAAAACTTGAGTACTATCAGTTTCAATGATGAACTATATAAGTCCCAAGTTTTTTGCAATTGAAATCCTTTTAGAACAACGAGTAATTCAGTATGGAAACTACTGGTAGCCGGTTCAAAAGAGACACAAGCATTGATCATTTTCCCTTGTGAATATCTTATGATCATTCCAATTCCACAAAAATTTCTGCCTTTTACCCAGGAAGCATGTACATTGAATTTAAATTGACCTGAAGGCTTAGTCCATTCAACTATCATGATTTAAGGCTTCCTAGGGCTATTCAGTTTTGGAATGAGACCAGCTGTGACCCAAAGTTGGTCATATGGTTTATGACTCACAGGTGGTTGTTTTATAGAAAGCTAGAAACAAGTCCTCTTTGATGAGCTTCATGATATTTGTGAAGTTAGGATTTATCTCATCAAATAAAAATATGTTTTTAGCTTTCCACAATTCCAATATACAAAGGAGGGTAAGGTGTTAACTAGATGAAAATGTACAATAGATGTTCCTTTGAAAGACTAATAAAATGTCAATCTATCAAAAATGGACTCGGAATTAGGACATGTAATCTCACACCATATTTGTTGAGCCAATGTACATGAATTGGAAAAAAAATGAGACATGGAGTCTAGATTGTAACACATAGGGCATTTAGAAGCAAGTGAGATGTTTGAGAATACTAGAATATCATCAAAAGGTAGTACAACATTCACTAATTTCCATAAAAATACAGAAACATTTTTTGGTATAATAAAATTCCAAACCTGTTTCAAGGATCTTAAGTTATTTTTTGTTGAGCAATAGCCTTGTGACCAGCTTTAAAGGAGAAAACCCCATTTTTAGCTGGTTTCCAAACCATTCTATCTTGCCTTTCCTGCTGGATTTTGGATTCTTGCAGAAAAGTAAGATGTCAGGGTTCATGTGGTTAAGCTTTGGCATGTATACACTCTTGGCATTTACAAACTCTGCAATTGATAAATGTAGAGGTATTATATTGGGGGGAATCATGTATATCAATGGTCCAAAACCAGTCAGGTTAGATGTCATAAAATTTGAAAGGCAATTTCCAACTAATACCCTACTATTGTTGATTGCTAATGAGTCCATTTTAAGTATCCTCTTCAAGTTTTGGGAGTTTCTCTTGTTCTGTGGTAGTGACCATAAAAATGTGCCCATGGAGTGGTTCCAAGTTGGAATTTTCACCATAGCTTTAGAGAGAAAGTGTAAATGATGTCTGTTAATTTCCTAATTCCCAAACCATTTTGTTCATGTGAGAAACACATTCTATCTAAACTAATCCAGACCTTTTTGTTTCCATTTTGACTCTCACCCCAAAGAACCTTGTGATTTTTCTTTTCAGCACTTTGATTATGGATTTGGGGGGTTCCATGACAATCCACAGATGTTGTGGGATAGAGTACATCACAGATTTTATTAGTGTCAATCTACCAGCCATGCTTAACCAAATGTTTTCCAGTTTTTAAGTTTTTTATCATAAAGTTCAAGCAGGGGTTGGAAATGTATGACCATTGTCCTTCCTTTGTAAATAGGACAACCTAAATATGTGAAAGGGAAGGTACCATGTTTCATTTTTAGTTCCTTTATTATTTGGTACTCCTAGGCTCCAAAGGCTGAGTTACTAATGAAATAGTTACTCTTATCATAATTTATCTTTTGTCCAGAAGTAAGTTCAAACACTTCCAAGAAAGCTCTTAATCTGATTACAGTGCTTCTAGTGGCATTAAAAAAAATAAAACTGTATTATCTGCATAGCTAAGATGTGTGAAAGGTATAGAACTAGCAAGCAGTTGATAATTTTTCAGTTTTCCATTTTGAAAGAAAAACTGTGAACTCCTAGAGAAAGCTTAAGTAAATAGATTATATAGGAGAGGGGAGAGGGGAGAGAGGATCTCCCTGCTTTATACCTCTTTTAGGTTGGAATAATATGTTTTAAGTTTATTTGTTCAATTTGTTAATGAAAGCTAGATTAATGAAATTAGAGAGAGAAATTGGTCTGTAATTTGAGAAAGGTAAGCTTATTGTTCCCTGCTTTAAGCTAATTGTTCCTAATTAATGAAAGCTCAAACTTGTTAATGAAATTAGAGAGAGAAATTGGCATGTAATCTAAGAAAGTTAGAGGTATTTCCTTCTAGAGGATTAGGCATATCTATGCACTAGCTATTCCAGGAGGTATTCTACCACCTTTTATGAATTCCTCTGTTGTTTCTAAGACATCATGGCCTATAATCTCACAGCTATTTTTGAAAAATGTGGCAGTATAGCCATCAGGTCCAGGTGTTCCATTTTGATTTAAAGAATTTACTATTTCCCTTAATTCTTGAATGGTAGGTTTTAACATTAAGGCCAGCTTATCCTCAGGTGTGAATCTTAGGGATTTGGCTTATGAAGTGTGTTAGAAATAGGTTAGATTCATCAACTTTTTCTTCCTGTAATAAGCCTCTTTAAAAGTGAATTACTTCTTCCTCTATCTCTGAAGAGTTATCAGTCCATTGTCCCTGTGAGTTTTTAATTTTGGAAATGTTTTGTTTTTGCTTTCTTTGGTTTACAGTGGCATGGAAATACTTTGTATTTTCATCACCATCCTTTAACCATTTAAGCATTTCTTTTTGTTTCCAAAAAAAGTGTTTCCTCATTAAGGGTTTTTAAAAGTACTATTTTTTATGTGTGAGCTCTGCTAGTTCATATGTGCATTGGTTAACTTCATATGTAATTTCTTGCAGTCTCAGAGCCTCCTCTGCAGCCTTAATATTGACATTTATATCACCAAAGTTGTCCCTGTTCCATTTTTTAATATCAATTTTAAGTCTTTTTAATTTTAAAAAATGTTTGATCATCCTAGTTTCATAAATTGGTTGTGTCCAGTTGGTTTGGATAATTTGTAAGAGATCTTTCCTAGTAGTCAAAATATCTAGAAATCTTAAAGGCTTGGGGTGAGAGGGTATGATACTTTCTTTTGTAAGTAGGAGGGGGTTGTGGTATGATGTATGCCTATTAAGGGTGTGTATTGAGCTATTTGGGAAATTTTCTAGCCAAGAACTGTCCACTAGCCCTCTATCTAATCTTTAAATTGTATGTGGAGATCGACCATTGGACCATGTGAAGGTGTTTCCTACAGTGAAGATGTATGTCAGGTGATTCTAATTGATAAAATTAGAAAAATCCCCGATGCTCTTATTATTGGGTTTATTTGGTCCTTTGTACTCTTGAACCGATGTAAGTGCATTAAAATCTCCTATAAATAGCTTATTAGGGCCATTTATTTGTTGGAGATCTGACCAAAGGTTTTTCCTATCTTTCTTGTTTATTGCAGCATGAATAAAAACAGTATTCATGTTGCAAGTCAGAGTATGATGACTAATGGTTGTTTCAGTAAACTGGTCTGTTTGTTTTTCTATTGTTATCTGAAAAGAATCATTCCAGAATAACCAAGTGTTATTAATTTGGGAACTGTTTTCTCTGTCAAAATGAAGCTTCTTTTATATGCATCAATGGTATCATGTCTATACTTAGGCTCAAATACACATAGAAGTTGGATTTTATGAATGGTAATTAGCTTTCTGAGCCTATCAAGTGATGTTTATATCCCCCTACGATTCCAGACTAAACTTTTGATTCCTATGGCCTTATTAATCATGGAAAATCCTGATTTTTTGCTTTTTGAAGAAGACCTTAGGTTCATTTTATTTAGCTTGTTGAACAGGGTTCTTTTTCTAGTTTTAATGGCTTTAGGTTAAAAAGTTGAGGCACGTACCTCGTCCTGCTGAAGCACTTGAGTACTTGAGTCTGCAAAATCATTCTCATTTGTTTCTTATTCATCCATCAGTATGCTAAACCTGCTCTCATTTTTGGGACTAGATCAGGCAGAAGGTAAAAATTGATCAGTAATGTCCTCTATTAAGTTAGGGATCATACATGTGAGATCGTCTTTGGCATATTCCTTGCTCCATATGTTGTTTGGAGTCAGTTGACTGGTCTTTGGAAACTTTTCCAACCAACTGTTGTTCACGAGTATCTGGATGCTGGATTTCAGATTCAGTTCTTGTTATTTCCATAGTCTGGCAGTGGACATGGCTATCTGTGAGTGGTAGGGAAAGTAAAGCATTCTTAGTTTTCTCTAAATTCGGTGTTGGTATGGGGTTCTCTATTTGAGGATTTTGACTAGGATTCTAGCCATTTTGCTCAGAACCATGGCTGTTTTCTATAGCCTTGTTTTGATTGTCAAAATCTCTTTGTTTCTGAGAGGCTGAGATACCAGAGGTGTTGTTTGGATGGTTTATGGCCTTCCAGGTGACATTTGGATCATTCTTAGTGACCGATTTCGGCTTTGGCTTGGGCTTAGGAGTAAGATGTGGGTTCAGAATCCTACAATTGGCCATATCATGTCCTATTTTCCTACAATGTGTGCAGTACGGGGGCAGGTCATCATATTCAATGTTATACTTTTCATTTTATGTGGTTGATCCTTACCTGATGAAGCCCAGTAGTTGAGCCTGTAGATCCACCTCCACACATGGTTTCAGAGTAGAAGTTCGTGTTAGCTTCTTTATGGCAAGATCCATTTTGATAAAATTTCCAATCTGGTTTCTGATAGCTTGGATTGCTTGAACATTGTAATATTAGAGTGGAACGTTTCAAATTGTAATCCATGCAGGAATGATTGAGGATTATGTGTTCAGTTTGAAATCATGCGTCCATCTCAGTACCCTCATGTTGACTCTGTTGAAGGACCAAATTGTCTTCATCCAGCAGCGCTGGAAATCCTCTTTTGATTGGAAGCGGATAGGATATTTTTGTAGTCGATTACCCCCAGTTGGTAGCTTCCGATAAACCCTATGGTTTTGAAGTCTTATTCAATTCGATCCATCGGAGGTCTGCCTTTTGGGAAATTTCCGATCAAGGCATTTTTGTAGTGGGATGAAAGCTCAGTTATCTGCTCCGCCGTAAATAGGACCGACGGCTCTCCTTTGAAATTAGTGATTGGGTTGATTTGGGTGGATGGAAGAGAAGTAGAGATTGGTGGGATTCTGGTTTGGAGGGCTTGTGCAAAACTTTTGGTAGGTTGAGCCGCATGGCGGCGCTTAGTTGGTCGCTGCTAATGAAGGAGCCTTTGCGGTGGCGATACAGTGTTGTCGGAAAAATAAAGAAAGAAAATAGTCGTTTCAGGTGTTTTCTTTAGAGAGAAGTGGGAGGAAAGCTTAGTTAGAGAGAGAGCCGTTACAGATCTCTAAGTGTGCATAATTATATGAGAACATTTAAGATACGAATTATAGTCACAAATGATTAAAGTAATAAATAAGTCCATAAAGTTTCACTACTCTTCCATAAAATCACTAGCATGACATCGTAAATCAATGACATTCTTATGCTTATGTGCTTAGACAATAAAGTGTTCGGTTTTTTTTTCAAAATAAAAAGAAGAAAATAAAATGTTTGGTAATTTTATGCAAGCATTGATTACACCATTAGGTTTTGGGAAGCAAAGAGTGAACGATGTTATCGAACTATCCAATATCCCGAATCACACAAACAATATTTGGTTGATGCCCCCCATACGCAGCTATTAATTTGATGTTAATTTCACTAATCCACGACCTTTATTTAGCTCTCAAATTTTGTAACGGCAGTTGGATTATCATGTGACAAACACAAATAATGTAATGACAGACGGGGACATTGGATATCCAAACCCGCTACGCGACTCTGGTTGTTGATATCTTGGATTTCAAAACAAGAAATGAAATTGGAAAATCAGAGTTGCAACGATATATTAACTGTGTTTTTTACCCGAAATTATAAATTATTTGGACATGTGCAGCTTATGTGTACTTGTGTGTGTGGAGTTGTAAACATGTGTGCTAGCCTCGTGCGTAATTTGTGCTTATGTGTGCAAAAAATAATAAAGACCACGGTCGGTTAATACTAAAATATTGTCTTAATTTCATGAATTGTAAGTTCCAATTAATTTATTTATTATCACATAACCATAGTTGTGCCACCAATATTGAAAATAAAGAATGGATAAGTATATTGTGAAGATAATAATGATAAAGTACAAATAATAAAATAAAAATAACAAACAGAAGAGAAATAAAGGAAGCGTAAACGAAAAATTAAGGATGGCAAGTGAAAAGGGGAAAAGGGAGATGTATGGGGTGGCTCCGCCTTGGAGCATGGATTAAGGATGCGGCACTGAGCACCCTCCGATGACGCTGCCACTGCCGCCTACGTCAGCAGTTATCAGACTTGGAAAGGCAGCAACGCAAGTTCATAATTTTTTATTCCAATTTATTGAAAATGGTACTCCTTCCGTCCCACTCAATTCTGAACACTTTGAATTTTGTCAGTTGATTTAAAAAAAGTTTGATCATTAATATCTAAAATTGTTTTTAAATAAAATTTATGAAAAGTTAATATTTTAAAAATACATGTTATTACGAATCTAAGAAAATCACGTACGACAATATTCTAATTTATTTATCAATTCAATTTTGAGGTTAAAATTAAGTAATTTTAACTAAGTGAATAGCTAAATTGGATATTTGGTTGGGACTTTTGAGACTTTATTAATTATGCCGAAAATGAATAAAATGCTGACATTACTGGATGGTTTTGTCATTTCAGATCATGGACATGTACCAATAAAATGCTCTTTGAGGGGTTCAGTATTTTAGTTAGAAATTGAGTAAATTATGTTATTGTATTTGTAAATGAGATGTTAATGAGTTTAAGCAATCATTCATTCAAAATTTGGTGGTTTGTTTGTGAGTGATCATGCATGTGCATGTATAGTGTATGTGCGTCGAGGGTGTAATTACGTGCATGTGTGAGCCTGGTGCATTTTCCAGAAATGTTTACGCATTATCATGTGATGGATCTAGGATTTTTAATAAGAGATGGCACAATTTAAATAAATTAGAATTTTTAAGTTAAGATCAACACCCTACAGCAATCAATATTGAAAAGTATGTTGTATGTAACTACAAAACATTTACGAACAATCACAAATAAATACTTAAAGAAATAAGAGTATGTCTCCTATCATAACGTTTTATATTGAGACCAAGGACTAAATTACGAATACAAAAAACATAAAGTATGAAGTTTGAAATTCTAGGGTTGAAATATAACTATTTTACTTTTAGAATAAATTCAAAAAATTATTTAAAACTTTAGCAATTAACTAACCCTCAAATTTATGAAAAATGCCTTATTCTTCGGCAAATCCTTCTCCACCGCCCTCCACCTTCACATCATTCTTCCCAGCTCAACCTCACAATCATTTTGCTGCTCAACATTCTTCTTCGTCATTCCATTGTGCACCATACCACCTTCTTTTCCGTCGTCGTGTTGAATTCATGATTGGAATAACCTGCTTTCTCCGGTGAACTTCCAGTCACCTTCTGCATCGCTCTTTCTTCCTCTTCATCTTCAATTCATGTTCGCCTTCATCGATTCGCCGCCAATTCGCACTCTATCTCATCATTTTTGTATTTGAACTCCGATTTCTTGCCTCTGCCTAACTGTGACTTCCATTCCGCCATCGTCAAATCCGATGAATTTTATTGTCGTCTTCATCACTCTCCACTGTTGCTATGTTCATCGTCGGTTCGATCTCTATTTCACAATGAATCTGGCTTCATTTTGATTGGATTCACGGCACCAGTAAGCTTGTTGTCGGGTCAGAAATTTTCAGGTAAAATTCGGGTTGGAACCAAGTTAGGGCAATTGAATTTGGGGATGATTCATGGATTGACATGGGTAAGTTTTAGATTGGGCCCAATATATAGGGTTTTGTTGGCCTGATTAGTCATTAGGCTGCCTAATATCTACATTGATTAAAAATACACCAAATTTAAAATTAAAAAATCAAAATCATCAAATCAGTGCATTCATGCTCCCGGGTTCATTGTTTAATGCACATATACCCCACAATTTTTTGAAAGTGTACATATACCCCCATATTTTTTGAAAGTGCACATATAGCCCTATAGCCGGAGATTGGTTTTGAAAAATTGAAGGGTATATATGCACTAAACAGGGAATTGGGGGAATATGTGCACTTTTAAAAAATGGTATATGTGCACTAAAAAAGGAACCGAAGTGCATGGATGCACACTAGTGGAGCATGCCTTATTAAAGGCATCTAATCAAAGGTGGTTCGGCATTTTTTTTAGCAAGAACTTCCTTCCCGGAGGTGTTCCGAGCTCGAAACTCCTTGAATTTGGACCCCCAATTTTTTGAAGGTGGTTTATCAACTTCTTGACGCAGTTTTTAACCAACCGCCTTTAATTGACGCAGTTTGAAGGCGGTTCATTATGATACACCTTTAATTGACCGCTTTCAAAGGCGGTTAAGGATCGTACCACATTTAAAATGAACGGGGCCAAAATTGATCAATTTCAATTTGGAATCATCCACGAAGGAGGTTCTTAAAAGAGAAATTTTTACACTTATAACCCTAACTTTAGGTTGAAAGTGCCACTATAACCCTGTAAAAAGGTTCTCAAAGGTGGTTCGGCATTTTTTTTACCAAGAACTTCCTTCTCGTAGGTGTTCCGAGCTCGAAACTCCTTGAATTTGGACCCCCGATTTTTTGAAGGTGGTTCATTAACTTCTTGAGGTGGTTTTTAACCAACCGCCGTTAATTGACGCTGTTTGAAGGCGGTTCATTATAAACCACCTTTAATTGACCGCTTTCAAAGGCGGTTAAGGATCATACCACATTTAAAATGAACGGGCCAAAATTGATCAATTTCAATTTGGAATCATCCACGAAGGAGGTTCTTTAAAAAGGAAATTTTTACACTTATAACCCTAACTTTAGGTTGAAAGTGCCACTATAACTCTGCAAAAAAAAGTGTCAAAATAACCCTAACTTTATGACAAAATGTGTATTTATAACCTTTTGTCATTATTTCGGCGTTGATTCTTCAATTTGGGTGTTTATCGGATCTAAAATAATGAAAATACCCTTGCCCCATAAGCTGAAAATACCTCTTTTTTTTAAAACATTCTTCTCTTAAATCCAGAGGTAAAATCATCGTTCCCTTAAATTCCAGCCAAATCTCTTGTTGACAATTGAGGTCAACAGCGCCCAGGGTTAGATTGACACATACATCATAAATTTAGGGTTGTTTTGACACTCTCTCTTTTTGTAGGGTTATATTGGCACTTTCAGTCTAAAGTTAGGGTCATTTTAGCACTTGGCTCTAAAAAAATAAGGGAACCTGCCTTTGATTATTACCTTTAATAGGGATGGTAATATTATTTCAATTATTCAAAATTAAAATATTAAGGATAACAACCCAATCCACCGATGTGAATATAACATCATAATTGATATTACTTATATGTTTAATTATTGTACGTTCACCGGGTAGCAACATCACTTCATTGTGCGCTCATCGTGCGATTGTGAACATTTCAGTTGATCTCTTTTTTCATTCATTAGAATTTAGAAATATCATCTTCAATTTGGATTTCATATTTCGGTTTGAATAGAATATAATTTTGATTTTTCAATAGAAATCAATCCCAAACATGATTGGAGAATTGGATATGAGAATTCATTATGATCAAGCACTTTTTTACTTCTTCTTTTTTGCTTGAGAATACATGCATTAGTTGATCATCATAAGAATCAGTTCCAAGTTATATATCTAGTAAAAAGAAACTTGATGATAATAAAATAGAAATTTCATGTTCACATTCTGCATAGAGGTACTATAAGCAACACCAATTTTTCTTTTCTGCATTATTTATAGGATTCCTTGCATCATGATTACCCTGTACCCCTATAAGTACAAAATTTTCTCATATAACCTTCAAAAGTTGAGGTTGTTTGATAGTATCATAGGTTTATTTACATATGTTTTCATCATCTTCAGCGTGCATTGAATTGTATTACTAAGGGAAGAGAAACCCTAAATGTTTTATGTATTGGGCCATATAATTCAACAAAGACTGCTCATTAAAGGTGGTTCTCCAATAGAACCTTCTTTCACGCATCGATGACCATTAAAGGCGGTTCTACATTAGAACCTTCTTCAATCAAGATCGAACCGGCTTTAAAATGAAAGGGGCAAAAATTGATCTGTTCCAATTTAAAATCACCTACGAATGCGGTTCTTAAAAAATCAAAGAACCACCTTTGATTTCTACCTTCAATAGAGACATCAACACTAGTTTTAACAACATTTCAATCATCCAAAATAAATAAAATTAAGGATGACAACCCAATGTACCAAAGTGAAGATAACATCATAATTAATGACACTAATATGTTTAAGGGCAAACAACTCGCTAGGCCTATCGAACACCTTTCATCGTTCACCTTTGACCCCTTATCTATTTTCATTTTTTTACCCCTCAACTAACAAAACTGTTGAGTTGTGCCCCTTCCGTCAGGTCAAAGTGTCAAGTATAGTCAAAACCCTTAATTTTAAGAGCAAAATAGTCATTTACCATTTTACAATTTTTTCATTTTCTGTTATCCTATTTCTTTTTTGTTTTTCCTTTTCCTTTTTTATTTTTTCTTATTTCTTTTCCCCTTCCTCTTTCCTGTCGCCCACCACATCTGACATTACCATCCCCACAGCTGGCATCACTATCCCCACAGCTGACATCACTTTTCCTGTCGCCCACAACATCTAACATCACCATCCTCAAGCCACCTCCTTAACGTCGCTGCCGGTGATCCAACAACCACCACCTGCGTCCACTGCGAGTATGAAGTCCCTAAAAGTAATGGAACCACCATCCCTTCCGCCGCACCTCCGTCACACCTCCGCCACAAGTCCTCAACCTTTGAGGTCCTCACCGCCTACCTATGGTGGTTTTGCACGGTATCATTGAAGCCAGACGAGAAGAAGAAAATGGGAGAGGGGTGGGTTGAATCGAAAATAAAAAAAATCAGGCCAGGTTGTAAATAAAAACTGATAGAGATTGGATTGTAATCACTACAAGAAACTTGATCTATTACATCACCCATTTTACCTCGATTTTTATGCTTAAGTCAAATAACCGAAGTAAAAAGTACTTTTACCTCGATTATTTTATTTTTTGAAGTAAATAATATTTTTACCTCTATTAAAAAGTAACAAAGGTAAATAATAATTTTTTTACCACTGCTCTGTGATAACCGCGATAAATAATTTCCAAATGCGAAGAAAAATGTATAACCGACATAGCCGCGACGTCGGCAACATGGGTATGACTTAGGAGTAATAGTCAATCACGAGATGAATGACTTTGCAC
The DNA here is from genome assembly GCA_032355605.1 of Rubia tinctorum. NCBI lineage: Eukaryota > Viridiplantae > Streptophyta > Magnoliopsida > Gentianales > Rubiaceae > Rubia > Rubia tinctorum. Next base: position 12,885 of record JAULKM010131340.1, read on the forward strand.
TTCTGGTCGGTCGAACCAAATTTATCTCGATGTCAAGGCAACGTTACATATTGGGCCATACAATGTCATACATGCACATTATTGGTCCAAACCCGTACCTAAATACAATTAAATCAATTAATTCATTCGATGTCACAAATCAGTCAGTATCATGTCGGTTAACTCGACATCATGTGTGAGAATGATGTGCGAAGTCGCACTTCTATATCGTATCTAATGAATAAAAAATAGTTAACTAATACAACCAGAACTTGGAATGTACCATCTAAAGGTCCCATTCCATGTTCACAACAGTCGGTCTCAAATATAATCAAACTAAATTGTTAAGACTAATATTGCTACCAAGCATAAAATATCTAGAAAACATCCCACAAATTAAAATTTATCAAACAAAAGACAAAAGTTCCCAATAAAATCCAAAGACAAAGACATTATCATGTACGACAAAATAACATTAATGGAAATCTATGGGATGGTGATGGGGTTGGGATATCGTCTGCCGCGAACTATTTTGAATCTCAGGCCATCCTCGTCATCACCAGGCATCTCATCCCCAGGTGCATTAATCGCACCGGCAATCATAGACTTCAGCTTCACCAATTCTTCCATAATCTTATGCACATTGCGGTCTGTGCGCTGCGCCAGAGCCTTGGTCACGGCCACCTCCTTCATGAGGATGCCCCAGGAGCTATGTTTATGGCCAGTGAGGAGAAAAATTAGTTAAATGAAATAAAAAATTATAAAACATAAATAATAAATATTTGGGTATAACCATAAAACATAAAAACTTTCATACCCAATCGTGGGGTAGGAGTGTTGGAGGTGGCCGGATCCTTTTCTATGGAAGCTGATGGATTTGCCTCGGTCCTGGTTGTCGGTGGCATATCCAGATTTCCCATGGGAATGTTGCAATGAATCCATGTCCCCTCCTCCAGTTGCTAATGCTTCTGCCTAAAGTAGTTCACATTGTAGTAATTCAGCTAGATCTTTGCCTTTGATTTGATCGGAACCTTATTCTTCTCCAGAATGGCGATGATGACGTTGTCGTAGGGGAGTCTCCGACACTTTGTTGCAATGGGCACTTGGTCATCTCCTGGATGATGGTGTACCCGCGATTTACTACCTTCTTCTCCGCAAGGTGGTAGTACATGATGGCCCCGTTGATCGTGCACTTTGAAGAATGTCCGGGCAGGATTAGTATTTGTAAATTATATTGTACATCATTCTTTCCTAAAGATTGAGAACCTCAATCTTGATCTACCTCGGTTGGATGAGCCCGTTCCCCACTCCATTTTTGAACTGCTTCTCCACTATTCAATTGGGGTCAAGCACCCCAGATTGGTCAGTTTTGGCGACCGGTGGAGGCCAATTGTTCCGGCAGTACAACTATAGAGGTTGAACATATGGCTGATCTTCCCCACCGACTATGCACCCAATAAATTGATTGATGAACTCCATCGTCATCTCCACGTTCACCCCGTTTACTCTTGTATCGTAGATATTCATCGAATTGCCGAATGAAATTGGCATAGAACTCCTTGACCTTCGTATTATATGTCGGTCTGTCTATGAATATCAAACCCTCCATTCTCAATGGTTTGAATGGTTCTTGGAAAACATCGAGGTGGAGTCGCACCACTTTCTCAGGCTTCATCACCCTGACCTCATTTATCCTGTAACCTCGAATTATTTCAAATTGCTTATGTACCTCCTCATCTATGAAGCGTATGTTGTCCTATGTAAGCGGTGCAGGGGCGGCCGTTGTCTTCATCTATCTTGGTGCACGATGGACCTGCTTCCGTGATTTTTCCCTTAACCTCTTGGCTGCCTGCTTCACTTGACCCATCTCAAGAAAATGGGAACTTGGAACAGTTAGTTCAACAAGGAAGAACCTAACTCATGGATGGGTATGGCTCGATTTCACATTCATGTCACAGACATTTTGTCTACACCGATGTGTTACGTGCGAAATCAAAGATTCATGTGTATGAATGTGCGACATTGCACGAAACACATTGGTTGCACCAAAATATTGTGCTTATGGAACACGAATGGACCTAAAGTACCAAAAATCTCAACTAGCATCAACATCAAAACACTAACAAGTAACATACCATTTAAAAATCAGCTAGAATGAGTGCCATAATAGTTCCCTAACCTAGCAAGAATTTGTAAATAAGTCCCAAACAAAAATGGATAAGAGCGATGCATACGTGAGTTTTCATGTATTCATGAGTGGGCCAAAATAGACAAGCTACTGAAACCTAAAATATATTTAAGCCAGGTCAGTGGTGGACAAAAACCATGATAGCCCAATGCCACATTTACATTTCCTCATTAGGTTTTTAGTTTTTCCGACTCTTTAGCAACACCGCAATTTGGATTGTGGGCCAATTAGCCCAACATAAAAATTCTAGGCAAAAAAATTCTAATTGTGGGCCGATTCACCACTTTTTTACATTCTTGGTTTTTTATGAAAAAATAAATAAATAAACTTCCGTCCATCAAGCGCTAGTACGTGGTCTAGAGTAAATTTTGAATGATTACTTAAGAGTATACAATGTTCAGTCGTAAGAACTTGTGAAATTCTATGTGGAATATGACCAGATTCTTTATTACTCTCGGCTATTATGAGTTCGACTAGGGATGCCGAAGTTCCTTTTTGGGACGATCAGAATCGAGTTGGGACAACCGGTGGTCTTTTTAATTTTTGTACTTAGGTCTCTCCAAGGAAGTGGGAGAGGTCAAAATGCCAAATTGGAGATACCATTATCTTATTCACATTTTCACGACTACTATGTTCCGATTTGGGCATGAGCGGGTAACTAGAGCGGGTAACTGGAACGGGTCCAATTTATTCACAAACATTACATGACGGAAATTTGGGGAAATTACACTATGGCCAAAATTCCTTGCATGTTATCCATGCTTAAGAGCTTTGCACTGGAAGAAAATGACAAATGTTTCACGTGGAAATTATCCGAACTGCCTAAGATGGGGGTGAACCGGGGTAATCGTCCGGCTATTTTTATAGTGTTTCATTAATACACTTATAATAAGAGTTATGAGAACAATAATGAATGATACATATAGAATCACCTAAAATTGGATAATCTTGGTTTTTTATGAAATAAAAAAGTAATAAAATTCCATCCATCAATTTTTAGAAAACACTAGTACGTGATCTACAGTAAATTGTAAATGATTACTTAAGAGTAAACGATGTTCAGTTGTAAGAACTTGTGGAATTATATGTAGAATATGACAAGTTTCTTTATTACTCTCGGTTATTATGAGTTCAACTATGGATAACGAAGTTCCTTTTCGGGACGATCGGAATCGAATTTGGGACAAGCATTGATCTTTTTATTTTTTACACTTAGGTCCCTCAAAGGGAGCAGGAGAGGTCGAAATGCAAAATTAGAGATACCGTTATATTGTTCACATTGTCACAACTATGTTGTTCCAAATCAGGAATGAGCGGGTAAATGGAATGGGCCCAATTTATTCACAGAATGTACATGACGGAAATTCGGGGAAATTACACTATGGCCCAAACTTCCTTGCATGTTCTCCACAATTAAGATTTTTGCACTGGGAGAAAATAACAAATGTTTCACATGGAAATTATTTGAACTGTCAAAGATGGGCACGAATCAGAGTAATCGTTCAGCTATTTTTATAGTGTTCCATGAATACTTTTACGATATGCGTTATGAGAATGATAATAAACGTGGCACATATAGAATCACTTGAAATTTGATATTCCAGGTTTTTTATGAAATAAAAAAGTTATACAATTTCATCCATCAATTTTTAGAAAGCGCTAGTACGTGGTCTAGAGTAAATTGTAAATGATTACTTAAGAGTATACGATATTCACTCGTAAGAACTTGTGGAATTCTACGTGGAGTATGACCAGTTTCTTTATTACTCTCGGTTATTATGAGTTCAACTAGGGATGACAAAGTTTCTTTTCGGGATGATCGGAATCGAGTTTAGGACAACTGGTGATCTTTTTTTGCACTTAGGTCCCTCCAGGGAATTGGGAGAGGTCGAAATAAAAAATTGGAGATACCATTATCCTATTCACATTGTGACCACAACGATGTTCCGATTTAGGCATAAGCGGGTAAATGGAACTGGGCCAATTTATTCACAGACAGTACATGACAAATATTTGAGGAAATTACACAATGGCCCAAACTTCCTTGCATGTTTTCCACACTTAAGAGCTCTGCACTGGAAGAAAACGACAAATGTTTCATGAGAAAATTATCTGAGCTGTCTAAGATGGGCGTGAACCGGGGTAAACGTCGGGCTATTTTTATAGTGTTCCATTAATACCCTTACGATAAGCGTTATGAGAACAATAAATAAAGCCACATATAGAATCACTTAAAATTTGATAATCTCAGTTTTTTTATGAAATAATAAAGTAATAAAATTCCGCCCATCGATTTTTAAAAAGCGCTAGTACGTGGTGTAGAGTAAATTGCAAATGATTACTTAAGAGTGTACAATATTCAATCGTCGGAACTTTTGGAATTCTATGTGGAATATGACCAGTTACTTTTTTACTCTTGGTTATTGTGAGTTCGACTAGGGATGACGAAGTTTCTTTTCAAGACGATCGGAATAAATTAGTTTGGGACAACCAGTGATCTTTTTTATTTTTTGCACTTAGGCCCCTCCAATGAATTAGGAGAGGTCGAAATGAAAAATTGGAGATACCATTATCTTATTCAAATTTTGAGGACCATGTTGTTCCTATTTGGGCATAAAAGGGTCGACGGAAGGGGCCACAATCTTAAAAAGTAGCATTTTACCACATTTTTTTGGAAATTAGACTATGGCCCTAATGGGCGATTTTGGATATGTGTCGCATCAAACGAAACTTCAACTGAAGATGGATCAACGTCGGTCATTCTGAAATTTCCATGGGGAACCAAAAATTTCAACCGAAAATATGAAACAAAATTTCCCCAATCTCTCTTCCATATCAACATTATTCAGCACTAACACCCATTTGACATCACTACCACAAATCATACAAACCCAACTCTACAACATCCTATCCATTCACAATATTTCAACAATAAAATGTTCAATCAAATTGCTTCTCTAAAACAAAAACAAGTGTCCAAGGGTGGAGCATCTCCGGGTTCAAATTAATTGAGGTAGTTTTCCATCCACTCTATGTCATTTAGAAATTTTGTTACCAAAACTTGTATATGTTTTTTACCTAATTCATTAATGATAGAATTTTTTTTGAAGTGTGATGATTGTGTTACATTTTATATATTGTATGTTGTTTTTGTTTCCAATAAACGCCATTTTTTGTAAAGAGTTGGACAAAAAGGGTTACATTCGGATGAACACGGTATGAATGTGCGACGTCGGTCAATTTTTATAGCACCATTCGATATGTTACCAAATGGGTTGGGTTGAAACCCGCTCAACCTGCGGGTAAAAAGATATTCGATACATGGGTAAAAAATGGGTAAACTCGCGGATTTCAACCCATATATGAACTCATATAGGTTTATATATCAACCCATATGGGTAAAAATCACGGGTTTCAACCCATATAGTGACCTATATGGGTAAACTCGCGGGTTTCAACCCATGTGGATATACCCGTAGTGAACTCGCAAACCATATTTTTCAAATACCCACTTAACCCATTATACTCATTTAACCCATTACTCATTTTACTCAGACTCACTTAGATTTAAAAATAGATAACCCGCTTGACCCGCGGGTTACGGGTTTATTTTGCCACCCCTAATTATATTGTATGTAACTACAAAACATTTCCGAACAATCACAAATAAATACTCACAGAAATAAGAGTCTGTCTCCTATCATACCGTTTTATAGTGAGACCAATGACTAAATTACAAATACAGAAAAATATAAAGTATGAAGTTTGAAATTCAGGGGTTGAAAAACTATTTTATATTCAGGATAAATTCAAAAAAATATTAAAAACCTTAGGGACTAACCAGCAAATTTATGAAAAAAGCCTTCTTCTCCGGAAAATCCTTCTCAACCGCCCTCCACCTCCACATTGTCCCCCCGTTCAACCTCACAGTCGTTTTGTTGCTCAACATTCTTCTCCGTCACCCCATTTCCATACCACCTTCTTCTCCGTCATGTTGAATTCACGATTGGAATAACCTCCTTCTACGGCAAACTTCCAGTCACCTTCTGCATCGCTCATTCTTCCTCTACACCGTCGATTCATGTTCGCCTTCACTGATTCGCCGCCAATTTGCACTTGATTTCATCGTCGTCGTATTTGAACTACAATTTCTTGTCTCTTTGTCTAATGGGAAATTCCGTTTCTCCATCGTCAAATCCCATGAATTTTATTGTCGTCTTCGTCACTCTCCACTGCTACTACGTTCATCGTCGGCTCAAGCTCTATTTCACAATGAATATGGATTCATTTCAATTGTGTTGTGCGGAATACCGAGAAAGAACAAGCGAAGAAAATAAAAGCAAAAGACAAAACACCAGAATTTACGTGGT